>JAHWFP010163816.1:0-16521 GCA_023313725.1 Lithobius niger
TTTCTTTTAATTTCAGGTTATTGTTCATCAATGACATTTGCTTTAATGACTTTTGCATTTCGTTTTTAGGAGCAGATGCGTTCCTCTTTTATTCTCTTAACTGGAAGATTGGTGGAATGTCTTTAAATGAAAGTGACAATACTACTGAGGTATTGGCTCCCGTATCGCGCGTTGCCACAGCATCTGCTATTGATTTTGTTGCAGGTAACGGTGAAAGGATTTTGTTTTGTTATTATTATTCTCGTGTTTGATGGAAAAAACTCTGTGCCCACAAATCGGCTCTTTAATTTTAGAGTTGGATACCATCTATTGGTTAGACAGTGATGATGGCAGCATCACACGCATCAAACGAGACGGTACTGAACGAATGACTGTTGTGAATGGCCTGGATTCGATTGAGGGCCTTGCGATAGATTGGATTGCAGGTAAGGGACTAATGTGGTTACTGGATCTGACGATCCATAAAATTCCGTAAACTGCTGGGCTGAGAATAGTGTATATAATCACATCGTTCATAGCAGTTGCTCACTTGAAATCAAGCTGCTCCCACCCAGCGATTTCAAGACAGACTTTCGCCCTTGTTTAGGCTCGTCATTAGAGAATACTCATCCACAGAGTGTTCTCTGCTGATGAGCCCAAAACAAGCGTGAAACAGTCTGTCTAGTGACGTGTATGGATGGGAGCAGTTTGAATTCAAGTGATGAACTGCATTAACAAGCTTAAATCTGGGTGCTAACAGAACGGAGCCCCAAACAGAAAAGAATAGCTGAAACGAGACCGGTGTGCTAGTTAAATTACATCATGCTAATAATAAACACCACATTGCAGAATTCCAAGTTCTTATTAGCTTGTGTTTTAACTACGGTTATACCGAACAATCATTAAATGAGCTGAATACCAAACATTTCCGAATCGAATAAAAATGCACCGTACCAATTAACCTTTAAAATAAAATTTAAAACAACTCAGTTCACAAAGAGTCATATATTTACCAACGTAAAAGTTTCTTACTAAGTGCAGGTATGTTCACTTCTATTTGTAAGTACGCTCGGATGGAGCATAAATCTCTTGTACCTTTACATTTTCTCTTATAACTTCTGAGCATATAGAGCTAGGACCTTATGGTTTGCACCAACAGAAAGTTGGCGAAAAAAACCTTCAGAAAGATGCAGTGGTACGTCAAAATCTGTCAACTAATCTGTTTGGCAATGTTCTGTTCGGTTTGATTGATTCGGTACAGCCTAAATAAACACCACACTGCCGAATTCCAAATTCTTATTCTGCTTGTATTTTAACATAACTTGAAACAGGTGAAGTTGCATTGTTTTCAGTAATGTTTACAGCTTTTTACATTTTAAATTTTTCTTATTTTTTCGTACTAATGGTGATCTGAATGTATGTGTTTATAAGACAAATAGTGCAGATTCGTCATTAGTGTAGAACTTTCTCTTGCATTCCTGGTGATGTTGAATTCCTGGTGATTCTGAAGTGTTATTGTTTTGTAAGGCTGGGCCTCTACCGATATTTGCAGTATCGGTAGAAATCGGTTTCGGCAAGTAAAACTTTGATAAATCAGTAATAAACCAAATTGAAGATATTTTCACTTCTCGTCGACCGAATTTGACATTTGAATACACCATTTTGAAGGTATTTTCGTCGGCTTTCCATTGTCCAAACTGCAAGTAGCATTCTCTTACAGTTTAAAGTTACAAAGCAAAATGTTAAAATTGTTCTGGGGTTTTGCGTGTTTAAATAATTTTGGCATACGCAATGTTATTTTAAGCTGGGATCAGTTATTGGGTATTTGGTATCCGGAATAAAGCTGATCGGCCTAGCCTTACTAACAAGTTTAATGTGGTAACAAAGTGGAAAAAAATGTGAATTCAGTAGAACTACTAGATGTAAAAAATAAAATAAAAAAACCCTTTATGCAGAAACACATACTTATTTCAGGTTAAATATAAATATAAACAAATTTGTTTCTTCATTATGGACTGTATCAATGATTGGTATCGGGACTCTGTATCTGCAGATTTTTTTCTTCGAAATCGGTATCGGATCGGTAAAAAGTGGTATCAGCCCAGCCTTATTGTTTTTTGATTGTTAAGGCATGCTGCAACCTGTAATACTATTTAATACGCAGGTAACTTATACTGGACGGAGCCGATGTACGATGTTATTGAAGTTGCACGTTTCAATGGCTCGAATCGTTATGTCGTCATCTCTGGTGACATGGACAAGCCGGCAGCCATCGTGGTTCACCCAGCTAAGGGGTAAGTGTTAATACAAGGCGTAACTGAAAGGTCTGGCTAAATTTACAGTATGTAGTCTGTGATTAAAAATAAGACTTAAAAGTCCGGTGAACATGGTCCGGAAATGCATACAACTTTAGTTATAACCCCCCCCACAGTTAGGGGTTAAGCGTTGAAATTTCCCGAGAACTTCCCACTAATCTTTCTAAAGCACTGCAATTGGCACATCCTTCTTGAAATTTCATTACTTCATTTGATGTCCCACAACTTTGTGGATGGCACCGTTTGGAGGTGGAGTAGGTGGCCAAGGTGGTTTAAACGTGCTCGATGTGTCCAGCATGCAACCCAAATGGGCACGTCTTACCATCGACTGGCGAATGCCCACCTATCTGCAACATTCTGAGACCTCATAATAACATTAACTTAAATCACTATAATTGCAAGAATAATATACTAACCTGTATTGATTTGAAAGGATTAGGAGAATAGTTTTGAAAGATTTCACCTTTTTTACCTCTAACTTTGGGGAACTGTAACTAAAGATGGGTACTTTTCCGTACCCATGTTTATAGGACTTTTTAGTCTGAGGTTTGATCAGGGACTAAACCCTGGAAGTGTGGCCACACCTTTCAGTTACACCCTATATAAGACAGTATAAGCGATGTAAGTTTGTCTTTTAGGTAACTTTCTGTTTTACAGTTACCTATTCTGGAGCGACTGGGGGACTCCCCCAAAGATTGAGCGAGCTTCGCTGGATGGAAGCAATCGACTAGTGATCGTCAATGCATCAATTCAACAAGTGACAGATCTCACCATTGATTACCAAGTGAGTCTTTTAAGTTCTTTGAGGTGTTTGCCATTGCTTGTTCAGTACATAACTTGTAATTTTTTTTTAGGATGACCTGCTGTACTGGTGTGACTCTCGTCTTGACGTTATCAAGCGGAGTCAATTAGACGGGTCTCAGGTGGAGGTTGTTGTGGACCAGAGTGTCTTGGACCAGCCAATAGCGTTAACTCTATTCCAGAACTATCTTTATTGGGCTGACAGGTAATAACGACAGTTAGAGAGTTCAGTACACTCATGTTTTAGTCAACGTGCACTTGGACTTTTATAACATATGCACAAACAAGATGAATTACATAACCAGGGATGGTCTACTGCACAGCTTAGGGTAGGGTCATTTCGTCATATCACTCAATGCTACGAGGCATAGGTATTGAGAATGTCTACCACTATTAGAAGGGCACTAATTAGAGGAGTACTAATTGTAGAAACATACCTCTTCCCTAGGTTTCATAAGAGTAAGCAGCGTCTGTTTAAAAAAGCAGCGTCTGCTTATCTCTTTTGCTTATCGGTGTGGATGCCAGGATGGGTGAGATTACCCAACAATTGGTGACTAAAACAAAGATGAGCAGCTGCTGCTTTTTCTAAACAAATGACATTTACTTTTGCAAAACCAAGCAAAAAAGTTTGTTTCTTCAATTAGCCTCAGGTTTGAAAAATTGTGTATTTGTTTGTAAGAATGTACAGTATTGGACAACGAATTTTGAATGCATCATTACCACCAAGGGCATATATGCACTCTTTCTCCTGGTTCGCATAATGCAAAGTTCACAACTGTGGAAACTTGGGCAATCTCGCACGTCCATGCCAACGAAAACTATTCATTGAAAATCACTCTGCTAAAGCTCTACCACGTAGCTTTGAGTGGGGTGACCCTGCCAAAGATCTCTAGTCAACCGTCCCTGGGCATAACATGCCCTCAGCTAAATAAAGTGTATTATGTGTTTGAGGTAAAAGACTAATGGCAATATTAATGTGCCTGGAGACTGACACACGTCATCTCGTTGTTGATGGTTGGATTGTGCATTTTTATACGGTGAAGTCAATCGTACGAGTTCAGTCACTTTAAAAAAAGAAAGTTGTTTCTCAATCCCTAGTCCTTAAAAATTTATGAGGGGATTAAGTTTTTATTTTATTTATTTATTTTTTTAACCTTAATTTTGTTATTTTGAGTAATTTCTTACTAAACCCTTTTAAGTCAGCTGCCATTGTTTCCCGACTGATAATGTCAGAGGCAAAACCATGAGCTAATAAAGGCATGCGGGAGTGTCCATGTTGTAACTATCACTGCATATTCCTATCCCTTGTTACAATGTCGTCTGGGATAGAAGCTGTGGGATTCTTATCTCAGTACCACGCCAGTCGATTCTACATTGCCAGAATTTTACTTTACCAGAACCACGCCAAAATGCATCAATTTTCTGGCACGCACGTCAACTGGCGTTTAGTTAGGAGGCCAAGCATGCGATTTCTACCCCAGCTTTGGCTTGAAGAGGCCATTTGCTTCACCGCTTCACACTCATGAAACAGCGTGCACGCCGAGGTGTCGAATGCCTGAACTAATCGCTGCACGAGTGGTATTTTTTCGCATCTACCTGTACAGCGTACTTTTAACGTGAGTTATCTGGGAAAATAGTTCCGATCAGTCGTTCCACATTTGGCCGCATGGGGTCGCGACCTAGAATGAGAGATGGAACATGTGGTAATATTATCAAGAACACTTCGTCGAGCCCCTCCCCGGCTCTCTGTTATGTCACTTCTGCCAAAATATATTGCTTTCATAAACAGGTTGCAGGTTAGTGTTAAATAACTAAGCGGTCTACGCATTAAAAATTGCTGGTGTAATAATAAACTTGTAAATTAATTTGGAACCATCGTATTATGTCTTCTTTCATAACGTAACCCTTTCGAGCCTAATGCCATTTTTTATTTTCCTGCTGAAAAAGCCTGTGGCGAAAACATGGCCGCCATCAACAAGTTGCATGCCTCACGAAAATAAATTGTAAAAAAAAAAAACTATGTGGTCTAGGAGTATAAGAATTCGCAGATGTAATAATTACACTGTAAATTATTGACCAGAAATATAATTGGGACCATCTTCCCACGTTTTCATTATTTAAAATAATCCTGAAGTTCGACTACGTAAACAGCGCTAACGAAAGTGTCAACTTACAGTACTCGGAATGATAACATCCACTCGATATTCTTCCATCGCAACGCCTGTTATTACTTCCGAAATCATTATTTTATGTTTTACTACCGTAAAAATAGTTTAAAGTTGCTGTATTCCTTCAAAATTCGCAATTGTCGGAAGCCCACTACCAACTCGCGTAGGACAGCCATTGTGACCGGCTGTCCACAATGCGACGCACTCCTGCTAGCACCAATGGATGCGACCTTCACTCGCTTCGCCTGACGTCACTTGTGAACGGCCGAAGAGTCACGTGCCGCAAGCGAACCAATCAGCACTCGCGATGGCTCGCGATGCCGAAGCGTTTGAACAAAACCCGTTGAAACGGCACATTTGATTCGAGGAATACAAGCAGTGACGTGGGTGTTGATGATGTCATTTTTCACATGCTAGAAAATTGGGAATTCCCTCTCTCGAACACGACCAAGATGTCGGCTGTACGTTGCGTCGTTCCGGAGATATGATCATTTCCAAGGCCTATTTTCAGTAAACAACGCAATTTTCATGTAGATTTTGGCCACGATGACTACAATAACATCGATTAAGGTAATAAAAATTATATAATATTAAATTATATTAATCGAAATTAACCGAAAATATACGTTCCAAAATACCTAAGTCAATCGGTATTACACCTCAGATGTACGCAGTTGGATTATTTTTTTTTTCAACAGTGCGGTGAAGTGGGCGAACATTGTATCGTCGTTTAGGCTATTTGGCAGCGGAATTGCAACGACGCTATATTGTCACTTAGGCTCAAAAGGTTAAGAAAAATGTTTTATTTCAAAGCACTGATGCAAACGCTCATTCTGACTGGCTAATATAAGTGTTTGAAGAATATTTTACTAGCTTATGTGGAGGTGTTTGTAGGATATGTTTACTGGTGCTGTGGTGGTAGCTAAGAAATTTCAAATAGGTAATACACATTTTTCATTTGTTTAGCTCTCACGAACAGGGTTCTATCAAGCGAGCTAATAAAAATAACGGCTCAGAATTAGTAGTACTAGAACGTGGGCTAGGAGAATCGCTCAAAGACCTTCATATATTCCACCAGGATAGACAAACAGGTAAAATACAACAAAAATGTTGATGTGGGGTAAGAAACCTAAATATATATTTGGAAACTTTGCGTTTTATTTATTTTTTTTATTTTCTCTTATTGCAGGGACTAATCCGTGTGCCAACATGAATGGTGGCTGCCAAGAATTGTGCTTATTTAATGGAGAAGGGTACGTCTGTGCCTGTGCCCATGGGAAGGTTTCTGAAGATGGCCGTTCATGCACCAGTAAGTTGTTGCTAAATTGAAATTATGGTTGCGGCTGTAGGTTATATTGTTGTTTCATGGTTTGTTGTCTCAATGGGGAAAACAAACTATTGGACTAAATTTTTTTACGGGTTGAATTGGCTCGCTCACACCCTGGATGTGAGCGAGTTTAAGCAGTAATAGCTTTGATGTTTGATGCATTATTTTTCGACAAAATTCCTGGTTTTCTCCCTTTATCTCCTCTGGCCATTTCAAGTTGTCGGGTGCGAGTACTTTGAATTTGCGGAAGGCTCCAGAAGAAATATTTCAGTCAAACAAGTAACAGAAATGACGCAACAGCTTCCAGCTGAGTTTTAAACAAACAAAAAAAAATGTTGCCCATAGATCAAAAGCATCGAGTAGAGTTACTTATACCTTTCCGTGGATTAGATTGCTGCATTGTTTGTTGTCTCATGGGTAAAACCAGGGATTGTTGTGAATTTCAAAACAATCTTTGGTTTTACCCACGAGAAAACAAACAACACATCAATTTAATCCGTGGAAAGATACATGTAACTCATTGAAAACTCCGTAACGCCTTCTACTCTGAAAGTTCGTCATTCTTGATCATTCGATTGTTGAAAACAGATTGTTACGCACGTTTTCAGAAACAAAATAAATATAAACAAAGGAGGCCACAACAGGCACAAGCGCAGATTTCAAACGCTGATTTCCACGGTGGCAATGTAGTTGACGAAAGTTTGAGTTGTGTAGGTTAGGCCTGATGAAGACAGACATCATTGGTCTGTTGAAAATTCGCAAGAATACTGGTACATTATTTTGTTTCTGAAAATGTGCGTAACAATCTGTTTTCAACAATCGAATATCATACATGTAACTCTACTATAGTTTATACAGTTAAACTACAGGTAAGTATTTTAGGACAGACTGTTCTTTAGAATTGAAAATTTATGTTGATACTCATTACGAAAATTTTAAATGACTATATTGTATTCAGTATGGCACATTTTCAATAACCAAGTATGTTAGACTATTATCACAGCTAGTTTGTCTTCTTCAAGCCGAACTTTCGTCGTTCAGTTCATTCTGTTTACATCATTACTTCATTTTAGATTCAATGTCATCATCAGTTCATTGTCCAGGCACCCGTGCTACTACATGTAAAATTTGGTTTGGATAGTCCTTAGGACTTTGACGCGATGCGCCGTCTAAGTTTTTATTGTACCCATGGTTGATTGTAAAAACTATGAATCCAACTTCAATTGTTGCGAAGATTGATTGTTGTTAAGTGGAGGATAAATGGAGTACAAGTAGGAGAATAACTTAACATTTCATTGTTTAAAAGTAAAAGTAGAAGTGCAATTAAACATTTCATTGTTTAAAAGTGTAGGAATAACTTAACATGTTAACATTATCTACCGATATCTCCTCCCTTTTGTAAAAATGCTATGATACAGCCTTGGTTTGTCGAAAATTTGCCATACCAAATACAGTAGTCTTTTGAAGATTTTGTAACGAGTATCAACATGTATTAAGTACTAATTTTAACAAGTAAAATTCCATTTTTTTTTTACTTAAGATTATGAAGCGTTCCTGATGTATTCGCGCGTCCTCCGCATCGATAGTATCCACATGTTCGAGGAGGACAACTTGAACGCCCCTTATCAGAACATCCAGGATAAAGACTATATGCGGAATGTCATTGGCCTGGCTTTCGACTATACTACGCAGCGACTCTTCTACAGTGATATTCAGAAGGGAAGCATCAACAGTGTCTATTTCAATGGCTCTTACCATACCATTCTCGTGGAGAGTAAGTGAAATAAAATGTGTAACACAGCTTTGATTAACGCTACTTCGATTCCGACTTTACCAATCCGATTCTTAAAAATTTTCTGGTGCCAATACATATACATACATCGTTATTACATCTGGGACAAGTCTTTGCCTGCGTATATGTACATTCATACTGCTTAAAGAGTTAAATAAAAAGTAAACAATTCAATACCAAAAATTTACGTTAACAGTCCGATACAGTGTCGGGATCGGTGCAGCCTTGAAACTGTCCCTACTTGTTTCTACTAGCAACAAACTGCATGCAGTTGCCTTTACTAATAAATGACTCGATGATTTCAGAACAAGGCTCCGTGGAGGGACTGGCGTTTGAGCGTGTGCACCACGAGCTGTATTGGACGTGCAACAGCGACGCTTCCATCAGTCGCATCAGTCTCCACACGGAGAAGCCGCGCGTCGAGAAAATCATCAAACTCGGGCCGGATGACAAACCAAGAGGCATTGCCGTCGACAGCTGTGCCTCGTAAGTCTTACATTTGCATGATGTGGGAGCATTGATACGGAATAGTATTAGTTCAAATTTTACGTTGGAAAACATGTCATTATTGTTGTCATTTAACTGGTGGAACCGTTTTCTTTTTCCGCTCATAACGAAGCACCAATTTTTCTTGTTTTAAGACGCCTCTACTGGACAAATTGGAACAGTCGACATCCTAGTATCCAACGCTCTTATCTGAGTGGATACGATCTCCACTCTATTGTCACGACTGATATCCGCATGCCAAATGCCCTCACCATTGATCACCACACACAAAAACTCTACTGGTCAGATGCAAGACTAGACAAACTGGAACGCTGTGATTTAGATGGAAAGAATCGAATGGTAGGTTAACTATTAACGAAAAAGCAGACATATCTTTTATTGTAATCCTGTCTGAAATTGTCTCCATAAGAATGAAGAATCTAATGTTAGGTTTACTGCATGGTTAGTGAACCCAGAAAACGTAAAATTTGAAGTTACAGTTAGGTTTATTATTAAATATTAACGAAAAAGCAGAAGCACCTTTCTAATGTAAGCTTAGCCTGAAATTGTATCCGTAAGGCTGACGACTCAAATGGTAGGTCTATATTAATGAAAACGCAGAAGTATCTTATAGGGTAATCGGAAGTTGTATCCGTAAGATTAAAGTATTGAATGGTAGGTTTACTATTAATGAAAAGTATCTTACTAAGGTAATCGTTAGTCTGAAGTTGTATCCATAAGAATAAAGGAGCGATTGGTATGATTACTATTAATGAAAAAGTAGAAGTATCTTTCGTATTCCTTAGCCTGTGTAGTTGTATCCACAAGAGTGAAGAATCTAATGATAGGTTTACTATTAATGAAAATACAGAAGTATCTTACGTCTAAAGTTGTATCCACAAGATTGAAGAATTGAATCGTAGGTTTACTATTAAGGTGTAATGAACAAATAGAAGTATATTTCTAATGGAGTGCTTAGTCTAAAATTGAAATTAGTATTTTCCGTGTTTACTTCAGCACAATACAGTCAAATCTTTTATTTTGAAAAATAGAATTTCAATTCAATATCAAGTCTTGCCTAGCACCTCTTGCAACCACAGTCAACCACAGAGATGGGTTCTGTTGACGTACTAAATGTTTATTTAGCTTAAGTTACACTAGCTTATGTAAAGCAAGCACGTTTTGCAGGTAATTCTAACAGTGCAACCACATCACCCCTTTGATATTGCTGTTTACGGCGATTTCATCTTCTGGACCGATTGGGTGCTCCACGCTGTGATGCGGGCAAACAAACACACTGGAGAAGAGCTCGTCTTTCTGCGCAAGAACATTCCTCGTCCAATGGGAATTGTTGCTGTGGCTAATGACAGTGATGATTGTAAGTAAACGGTGTGGCAGTGGTTTAAAGAATTTGTTAGTAGCATTGAAACTTGCTTGGATTTTTAATCATTTGAACATTGTTGGCAGGTACGCTAAATCCATGCCATGTTTTGAACGGTGGCTGTGAAGATGTCTGTACTGTAGATGCTTATGGTGCCGTCAAGTGCTCCTGCTTGGCTGGTCGCATCCGTATCGACGAACAGCGATGCACCTGTGAGTTATCTTCATACTCTGCATTCCTTTTTTTACACGATAATAGAATTTGAAAAAAAAAAACGTTTGATGTATACTTTTAAAACGATTGACAATAAACCAACATATCAACTTTGATTATTGCATAAAAGGAAATGTGATAAAATTAAATGACGTATTTGTAGAATTTTTGGATTGTTGTATAAAACAAAGTTGTTAAGTCCACTAACATGAAATTGGCAATCATTCCTAAATATTTTGACTTGTCCATCCATCCTCGTTCGGAGGAAGATCCTCCTCCATCAACCCAACCATCCTTCATTTTTTATCCATTACAGTTAAGTTTTGATCTTGGGTCCGGACGAAGACAGAGGGAAGGCAATTGAAACAGTATGGAACGATTACTTCCTTCGTGTGGAATGACTTTACTTTTCTATATTTATTATGACAAACGTTCCTGCAGAGATACATAGGTTTTTTTTTTTATTACTGATCTTTCGGTTTAGGTTTAAAAAAAAGTTTTTAATCTTGGTTGGGAAAAGACTAAAAATATTTTAATTTTTGGGCATTGTTTTATTTTGTGATTAAATGAGAATGCATTATGATCAGCGTTGAAACGATTAATCTTCACTGCCCTTCACAAATTTACTTTTTTACTGCTAGCCTAAAATACTTACCTGTATTTTATATATGCTTTCCAGTTTTGGAAATGCTACCCGTCCCAAACATGAAATTTCTACTCTCCTGGTCCTTGCAATGGCACTCCCCGGGGCTCATGACCACCGCTAGGTGGCGCCCCATTCCCGCTCATTATCACAGTTTGTTTTGGGACGCGACCGAGACAGTCGCTACTACTCTATTCTCTCATCATGAGAAAGCCTACAAGATATACGAAATGTGCTTCTTACCCGGATTATGGGAAGCAAAAGTGTGGAAGAAGATGAATCAATTGGAAATACAAGCTTGGTGTCGCCGATGCAGTTTGTGACTTTTCAATTAGAAGTGTGCCGAAGTGTGCGACAATTTAGGCCCAGACGATCGTGACGGTCGAGGCAATGTGGGCAGATTCGACCGAGCGTAGTGGTTTGCATCAGAAGGCTAGAGAATTAGCCGTTTTAGGAGGGCATTCATCGTCAAACAACGATATGAATGTATTTGGAATCGGGGGTCGTTTCCTTGATTCCAACGAGTAATGCTCGACTGCTGATAGGAGCGGACGCGTCCTTTGTTTGGGCGCTGTCCGGGTCAGCATCGAACCCGTATCAGGCACCGGTCATAGCGGCATGGTAGCGCAGTGCGTGACAACGAAATGGAAAAGGCGTAGGGGGGATGGAAAGCCGACCAAGCGGCTGTGGTGAAGTAATCGACACTGGCGACGCAGAAAGGTGTTTCGACGGTTTTGAATGTTTGTTGGTCCACCAGGTCCCGCATTCCGGCGGCTGTTTATTAGTGCTGCGGACATCGTTCCAGTCCGGGTGACCGGCAGCCCTGTCCGGGTCAATGGCGGGCTGGTGACCGGCGGCCCTGTCCGGGTCAATGGCGGGCTGGTGACCGGCGGACAGTCCGCCGGGTCAATGGCGGACGGGTGGCGAATTGGCTATTGTTTTCCATCCAAGAGAAGTGTGCCACCATGGAGGTTGTGATGAGCAGTTTGTAGACACGACCGACTTCGTGTTTATTAACGGCATTTCGTTCAGTGTGTGGGTCGATGGAATCGTGATGTGTGACGCTTACAGTGTGCGTCGGCCGTTCGTGAACACGATCGGCCGATCAGACAGACGGTGGAGCGTTAATTTTGTGTGACGAAACCGCGATGTGTCTGTGCGTGGGAAAGTAGTTTTCTTATTTTAACTATTTTCTGGTAGCTTATCATCTCTGTATGACACGGGCCGATCGATTTATTACAGTTATTTTTATTTTTTATTTGTGAAACAAACAGCCGGTTTCCAATGGAATGTGGCTGGAGCCAAGTACAAAAAAAAAAAAAAAATTCAACATTATTGGATCCATGCCATATAATATGGACACACGCAAAGCGTCGGGCCCGGACCAGACGGTTAGGTTATGAGTGTGGTGTTTCCGAAAGCTTCACGGGAATGGCTGCCTTCGTGAAAGGGATGCACGGTTTGGGAGACGTGCTTAGTTGCAGCACCTCCTACCTCTCGGGCCTTTCCACTCCAGTCGGGAATGACTTGCAGTTGGCCAGTCAGTATTACATCTACATGTGCTCACAGATTATCATGTGTGTATTCTCTAGAATGGCAGGTTGTGCTACCTGTCCATGTTCCCAAGTGAAAGTTGGGACAAGTCGGTCAGCTTTATCGGTTCGTAATAGTTTGTACCGATAAAGTGGTGTATATTGTTGTACAGTGACGTCCGGGGTAGGTATGATTAGGGCATGCAGGCCCTCACCACGACGTCCAGGTAAGAGAGGGGGGGGGGGGATGGCAACCCCACCCCAGCCCTCTATTTTGACCATAGTGTGTTACAGTAAGAGTCTAGTGTATGGTTGGTTACGAGTATTGTTTCCAAATTGGTTTATCATTGAAACATTGCTAGTTGTGTTTGATGGTTGGTGTTAGTCTAACACCTTGGGAAATGTGACAGTGATTCGAGGGCTGGCCTGATGCGCAGTACCCTTGAATCACAATACGACAGGGATGGAGAGATGGTAGATGCTCTCAAACTTGCTTGTTACTGTTCTTGGTGTGTTGTTGTAGAAGTTTAACTTAAGTCGTAGTCACATTATCGCTGCTCTCCCAGTCTTTTCTGCGCGAGGGCAGTTGATGGATCCCATAGCGCCTAAAATCGTCAACCACTGGTATATCCAGGCGGTAGTTGATTACATCCCGAGCGCTAGACGAAATGGCACATGTAGCAGTCGCAGACCGCTGGTGCACATGGGTGTCGCAGTTTTTAACCGCGGGCACGCCATATCATGCGTGGTAGTTTATATATAATGTATTAATTTTGATTGCATGTTAATCTTAAAATTGAGATTAATTTAATCTTCCATTATTAATGTAGTATTGGTAAGACAATCTTGAGTAAGGTTTGAGTCTTGAGTTTTTTGTCAAAGCCTACTAAAGTAACGCTTTGTCATTTCCACACATTCAAGGGAGATAGTTAATTATACACTTTTGTCATACACCAATGATGAAAGTTATATATTTATAAGCTTCATGTTAAGCTTAGTGGAAGTCAATTAGTTCTCTGCAATTGATAGTCGCTTGGCCACAGCATATGTTCCATGTAACTTGTGTTATGACTGTTGGTGATTCGATGCTTGGAATGTGTGGTGTCGCCAGTCGCATTCACTGCTGTGGATATTCTTAATTTTAACGAGTAAAATTTGGCAATTAAATGGTATGGATTTTGGTTATTCGTGTTGCGGATAAAACTTCCTCCTAAAGGAGTATGTTTTTGGCGATGAATAATTGTTGAACACTGCTAAGTGCTTACCACTTAGTTTCAAGACTTCATTTATTTTATAATAAATGATTTATAATTCGCAAAGCGACTTGGTCGGCATTTAATTATAAACCTCATAATCTTGCCAACTTTTTGGTAATTTTAGCCTGTATCTTATGAGGTTTTAATAGTTTGGAATTATTGCACTTGCTACTCACTTTCAAGTATCACTTTCTTGATTGAATTTTGGACGAACCATGTATGGGTTACCAGCTGGCGAGCAATTGGCTTACGGCCCTGGTGGCTGACAGGCCGAAGACAGTTACACTTTACTTGGTGTCAACCTGGAACTGACATTTTACGGTTTTATTGGAAATATTAGCCTAACGACTCAGAAATTTGGTAATAGGGTAAAAATAAGATCTGTGATGTAGCGTAAAGTTATTTGGGAAGTTCGTTTACGGTGGCTTTTATAGCAGCATTGCCTGTGCATGGGTGAATTGACATGGTATTCACCACTAGGCTACCATTATTGGATGATGGAATTCTGCGGTGTTTTCATGATCGGCGAGGGACATGTTCTAACATTGCCTAGACTTAGTAGGGTGTTTTATGACTACGTGTTTATGAATTCGGGGGAAATGTGACAGTGATTCAAGCATCCATGCTAAGTCTACCGTATCTAGGATACACGAAAAAGTCAGTTATCCGACAAAATGTGTGAAATCGTGTATTTTGTCTGATTTTCACCTAAAAACACGCATTTCATCAGGCATTTTTAGATTCTGTTCAGACATTTAACAAGCCAAATATTAGACACTTTGTAGATTCTGCTTGTATGGATTCAAGGGATAGCTTGACACGCTGTACCCTTGAATGACAATGCGACAGGATTGGAGAGGGGTTGGCAGCCATGACCATAGCAGTTCGTTCGTTCTGGTGCATTGTAGTTGGAGTTTATGTATACTAGTCGCTGTCACATTATCGCTGCCTTCCCAGACGAAAGATAAATCTGGGCAAGGTCAGTGGATGGTTCTAGTGGCGGTTATACCCGTGAAGTTACCCAACGGGGGAAAACTTCGCCACATCAGTAGATTTGGAGGACGATGAGATACGTCGGCTCTGGGGGCTGCCTCGTCGACACCAGCTCGGGGGACGGACTGGTGAATCTACAGGACAATGTTACCTTACCGGGCTCACCTAGACGGGACGGCAGTGTGGATACGACAGGGTATGGTGATGACGAGTCATCGCCTATACATAGGAGATGAACATTGGGCACGATCCTAACAGTGTGGTTTTGGGGCCTGCCCCACAAATCTCCGACCAGGTATCGATGGAGACCGGCCGGACCAAGTCCGGACTGGAATCCTTAGCTTTCAGTAGTGGCCAGGAGGGAGACAAGAACGTACAGGAATGCCTGGACACGATCGTATCCCAGTCCTGGTCTAAGGCATGGAGCAGCGGACAGCCGATGTCGGTCTGCACACAGTCCGGGTCTCGGCTAACTTCGCAGTCCGGGTCAAAGCCGAGTGCGGACAATCCCAGCTCAACCTTGCAACCGCACATTCCGTGGGGCTTGCTAGTATCGTGGGACAGCCAGTGGGCAATTTTTGGTGGCCAAGGGGCGGGGTCATTCGTTTACAACTGGCAGAACTATGGACACTGAAGTCGGCGGACCAGGTCGACTTCCCTTACCGGCATCTGGGCAGCACACTCCACCCAAACCTTACGCCCCACACCATCACACCGGCAGGTTGTGAAAAATGAGCGTGTTAAAGGAGGATCATCCAAGGGAGTCTCCAACGTGGTGGGAAAGTGTCACCGCGGCTCTTCCTTACAGTTCTATGAAGGAATGTGGAGAGGGTAGTTGGAGTGGTGCAGTGTTAAGACGGTTAGTGCATCACAACCTTAACCATGGGAACTTTACGAGTTGTTAGTTCTCTATTTGACCAGGGTTTGACACCGTGTGCTATCAAGGGTGCAGGGCTGCCATCTATTCAGGGTTGGCAGTCGGGGAGAAGCAAGGAGACATATGTAAGCACAGTGTGGTCACGAGTTACCCAGTCCTTCGGTGTACTATGCCCTATAGGGCGAATACTGTGCCCTTAGGGGGACCCTCCTTGCATTCTGCATATTCTGGTCTCCCCCCCTCCCCTGTTTGAGCGGTGGCACGATGCCTTCCCCAGAAACCTCACTTTTACCCTTGAGACAGATGAGACACCGACGACAGTTGTGGTGTCAACTTTAACCCCTTCATTGGAACCAGGATTCTCGGATAGGTTCTCTGCCCCCCGAGCGGTGAGGGCCTTCCTCACTTGACCCAAAAGGTTATGTGAGGAAACTAAAGCTGTAGGGATTTCGTACCGTGGAGATAGGCCACGAGTCCCGCTGTTCGTAAAGCTCACGAAGGATGGTGGGTACTTTACGCGCGACCCTGCATCACCAGGGCTCTAAGGTAGAGCGATAGGCAGAGCTTTCACAGGAGCACGTCGCTCGGACACTCCTGCCAGGGGGCGGTGTTACATGCACGGGGTTCATACCAGGGTAACATCTTGGGCGCTAACAGCTGGAACGCCGTTGGAGGAAAATATCGAAACTGGTCGCTGGAGGAACCGCAATACCTTCATCGCCCACCATCTACAGCGTGTGGGAACCCCCTCATCAGGT
>JAHWFP010163818.1:4383-73143 GCA_023313725.1 Lithobius niger
AAAAGGTGTTGTGGTTGAGTGGTGTGAGTGCTCACTCTCTGTGTTTCATTTTTAAGGATGCTGAGTTTATAAATTGGGTCCGTATATGACTGGAAAAAAGGAACACGAGTGGTTTGTGAAGGTTTAATATATAATATAAAATGACTTTCTT
The DNA here is from genome assembly GCA_023313725.1 of Lithobius niger. Classification (NCBI taxonomy): domain Eukaryota; kingdom Metazoa; phylum Arthropoda; class Chilopoda; order Lithobiomorpha; family Lithobiidae; genus Lithobius; species Lithobius niger. Next base: position 4,535 of record JAHWFP010163818.1, read on the forward strand.
TGCTCCATTTAAAAGAATAAAAGGGACATGCAAGGGTCGGGGTGGACCACTAACAGCACGCCATTCTTCTGCGGAGTTCTAAAGAATCCAACTGTAGAATTTTCAGCCGCTGATCGTATGAAAAATTTCTCATACCTGGTAGAGATTTTGTGAAGCGCCGCTGGACAGATTCGAGAGGGTCAATATCCTTAAGTAAGGTCGGTGCCCAAACCTGACTCGCGTATTCGAGGATAGGGCGCACATACACCTTAAAAGCCCAGAGTTTGGTACATAAGTTGCCAGAAGTAAAGCATCGTTGAACAAGAGCAGACCTGCGATTAGCCAACATCGTGATGTGATTACAATGTGTGGAAGATTTTAAGTCTGACCGGAACCAGACACCTAGATCCTTAATAGAAGATACTGTATAGATATTTGTGTTTCTAATACTATAATTAGTGTTAGTGGAGTCCCTCCCGACGTTAAAGTGCAAGCATTTTTCACTGGAAAGAGGGAGTTGCCAAATTTCGGCCCAATGATTTACATTGGAAGTTTCTCGTTGAAGAGAACAATGATCTAGTTGGGTAAAATAACTTGTGAGACGTTATGTTCCCCTGACCCCTTATGAGTAGCCTCTGTGACACAAAATCGTTGGTCGGTAAGCTTTTGGGTGATCTGCTCGAAACGATGGTCTAACAAGTACTCGAGATCGTCCAGACGGTGGTGCAAAGTCTTTTCAATGTTACGCTGCACCTTTTCAATGCATTGGTTGAAAAAAGATTTCAAATTTGTAGATAAAACATCCAGTTTACAGTCCAAGTATATGTCAAATCTGGAGTCGTTTGTACTGGGGAGTCTGGAAAGCAAGATGTTTGTATCAGACCTAATTTTTTCCAGTTTTAGGTCTATTTCTTGCAAGTCAAAATCTTTTTCCAAGTTTAGAGGTGTCAATGGCATTCTTAAGTCGTTCAACTGAATTTAAAAAATGGTCCTCATGGTAGGGCAAAGAAGTTTGATGTACCTGATTAGCATGCTGACTCCGAGCAGTAGGTGATGTTAGGGCTGTATCAAATGCCTCGTAGTAAATAGGGGCCCTTCTTTTCTCAATCAAAGGCAATGTCGGGCTTAAAAATGGACTCTGGCCCAGTGCCATGATAAACGAAAGAGAGAAAAAGAGTGTAAAAAAAACACCACTGATGAGGCTCGAACTGGCGCCAGATAGAAGCTAAGGAATGCACAAGATGGCTGCCTCCACAAACCAAACGTAAACACAACTTAGAAATGGAGTGTACGATGCACCACCAAAGGTTTCCTGTAGTGAGGGAATTCTATGTAGCCGAAAGCATTAATGTAGAGAGTAATGTCCAGAAATGAAATAAATTTAGAATCCGGGGCCTCCATAGTGAAGCAGAGGGAGGAATGGTAATTGTTTAGAAATACAAGTATTTTACTGTGAAGTGAAATGGGGCAAAGTGCCAAACTATCGTCAACGAATCTTTTATAGTAGAGTATTTTTTTAAATTTTAACATGTTCGTATTGTAGTTTGACTTGGGCAGTTTTGCCTGCATTTGTCTGTTTGCAACTTTATGCAATTTTAAGTGTATCTTGTATTTCCATTGATAATGAGCTGGAGCTAGCTCGAAACGTCGGGTTGTTTGGGTTTTACATGTGCACTTTGGGCTTCTCTTGTTCAACCTACTTTGTTCCAGTGCTTGCATTTTTCCAAAAAATTTGGATCTAACACACTTGCACTTGAATTTAACACTTTTGCACTTGAAATTAAAGCAATGTGATAACTAATTTGTTTTATTCGCTTTAAAGAATGTGAACTTATATGAAATACGCTTACACAAAAAATTGTACTAGTTGCTACCGGAATGTAATTTCGTTGCGATGTTCCCGAAACTCTACGAAATATCCTATGGCGCTTTAAATAAATTACGATTAAGAGCGGCGTTTGAAGTGAATGACGACTGCTTTGGAGCACACGGGTTCGTCCCAAAAACCGCGTAGTGGTCGCGCTCTCTATACGCAGTTTTTGGAATGAGCTTTAGAGATACTAGCTGGTTTTGCAGTGTAGGCTTGTGTAAGAGGCTTTCACTCCACAGGACAAACAACTCACAGTTGGGTTTTCTAACGTCTTTACTGCACATATCCATAACAAGTCTGGCTTAAACCTTCGTGCACCTGCAGTCGCTGGCTTCTTACAACCAACCACTGTATTCGCGCGCTCACAAGCAGAGGCTGCCGCTTACGATAACACTGGGAGGTGTGCGTCCAAGGCAAGCAGTGGCAGCTTGTGCCCTCAAACTTGTTCGTGTACGAGGTGCTTCTCATTGTATGCTTCCTCGTAATTTATTATCTGTCTAGTTTATGCTCGTGTAAATATTGGTTTCCAGCCTCCTTTTTTTTTTGGGCTTTCCTACTTGGTTCTCCTTTCGAGAAAACAGTGTAAATGTCTGCCACCTATATTACTGTAAAAATGCAGTGCAGTGATTTAAAAATAATAATAGTGATATTTTCGTATTATTTACTTTTTTCCAAATGTTATGTACAGTTCCTCCTTGTGAATTCTTTCGTCAGCTACAAGCTCAACAATGATTTTGATTCAATTGATGTTTTTGAGTAGCTGAACCTTGCGACTCGTTGTCATCGGTCCGTGGCTTCCCTAGTTGGCTAATTGTTTAGTACTACTTGCTTTGTAGCTGCCGTAGTACGTAGTACGTCAAATTCAGTAATATTGCTGTCAATATTTCTAACATATTTTTTGCCACCCCCTCAACTGGCAATAATACCTTGTGAATCATCACTCACTATCTTGGACTTGGCGTAAACCAGCTAGTATCTCCAAAGCAATCGACATTTCACTTTCGTTTTCGCTTCAAATGCCGCTCTTACTGTAATCGTCATTTATTTAAAGCACCATAGGATATTTTGGAGAGTTTGGGGAACGTTGCAGCGAAATTTCATTTTAGCTGCATTATTTTATGCTGTAAAAATTTCTGTTTAAGCGTATTTCGTATACTTTCACATTCTTTACAGCGAATAAAACAAATTAGTTATTACACTGCTTTAATTTCAAGTGCAAAAGTGTTAAAGTCAAGTGCAAGTGTGTTAAATCCACAGACAAAAGTTTTAATTTTAAATAAACTAACGTTAAATTGAAGTACAAAAGCGTTAAATCCAAGTACAAAAGTGTCAAATTGACGTGCAAAAGTGTTAAACCAAAGTTCAAAACCTGTAAACAATGAAAAAACATGTTACCTACCAATACTAACATCACATATGCAAAATCACAAGAAGAATTCTCAAATGGTACATATATAAATGTAATAAAGACAAAGAAAATTGCAAATGTCACAAAATAAAGACTGTAGATACTATAAAATATTTATGACTCGAACTTGAAATCTGGATATTGTACAACGATACAGATAAATTAAATTTGAAAATAAGAAGATACCAATACTGTATAAATTAAAAATGTACTAGACATTAGCAATAAAAAGGCAATCTTTGATGCATTAATTATGTAAAACATAAAATATGGGATCACAATATATGGCTCAGCTTCAAGAAATCAAATGATACAGTTACAAAAAGTTGTAAACAAAGCAATAAAAGTATTATTCCAAACTAAAAAATAAATAAGTAGTAGAGAAATTTATGCTAGTATTGGAAAAATGAACATTAACAATGAACAATGAGCAGATAACAATAAACATATATGAAATACTGAAAAAAAATTAGTGAAGAACACAAAACAAAAATTAAGACATCAGTAAGGAACAATAACAACTGGTTGGTAGAACCAAAATAGTGAAATTCTTATGGAAAAAGAGGTAACAAGTATCGTATTTGATACAATTACAATAAACTGCTACCAGCATTAGGCGACATCAAAAGATACAGTGTAATGGAACGAAAGATAAAAAACTGGATAATGACTAACTAGAGAGTGTAATGATAAATAACCCTAACATAATGAGTAAATTACTAACACTTATAATTATATGTATAATAATATTTATAATTTCAAGGTATTATAGTTTTAACTTGTTTATTGCTTGCACACACAAGTCATAATAGAATTCGTCCCTGTACTGTTTTTCAACAACATTAGTACAATAAAGTAGATTATTATTATTATAAATATATTTTATTATAAATTTCTTTATTTATAATAGAAAACAAAAAATAAATGAATTAAGAGACTATATCATAATGTAAAAAACTTATTACATAAATACATATAAAACTTATAATGAAGTAAAAAGTTTGCGTTTAAGAATATCATCAAAGAGATTTAAGTTACCCCATTGGAACAACGCATATGGTAAAGAAAAAAATATTATTTCTTACCATACACATTTAACAAACTAGAAAACAATGATACTTACAGTGAAGTCCTCCACATGGTCCATGAAGCTCTTTAACGGAAATGAAAGACCAATGTCGCCGCCGTCGTGCACGTCTTCCGCCCACCATGTCTGCACCCAGGAGAGGGTAATGGCAACTGCCAGCAACTAGAGACACAAGCGCGGCATTCAGTTCTTGGCCGAGAAATGAAAGGCTGTGACTCCACCCACCACATCGGGGTTTCCCACGGGAATGGTACTTCGTGATCTGCCGACTCAAGTTCAGCTTTCGTCTCTGTCCCCACCCACCAACTCCCAACAGCTTCGGCATCAAGGTTCAGCATTACCGCACACCTTAGTTTGTTATCGTTTCGGTTCATTCCGATAACAAAGAAGACCACCGCATTCAAGGCAGACATCGTGGCTCCTTCCCCATTGTCTTTCGGAGCTGCCCGGTAACCTCGACATCTGCATTCAGCTCACCATTGACCCTCCTGGCTTGCTTTTATCATGGTTCATTCCGATAACAAAAGGGACCACCGAACTCAAGGAAGTCATCGTGGCTCCTTCCCCATTGATTTCCGGGGCTGACCCACCTTTCCGGGTGCCCAGCTTCAGGTTGCTGTCACCTTACTACACTGGTTTGCTTTTGTTTCGTTCATTCCGATAACGAAAAAGACCACCAGACTCAAGCAAGTCATCATGGCTTCTCCGTCATCTTCCAGGGCTGTCTCATCCTTCCAGCCACTCACCTCGGCAACACTCTCAGCCTACCGTTGACCTCCCGATTGGTTTTCGTTTCGGTTAAATCCGATAACGAAGAATACCACAGCACTCAAGAAAGACCTTTCAGAAAGACTGGCTTCGGATTGCTCCCTACGGGGCTCACTGGCCTTCACAATGGCTGCCGATTTACTCCAACCCTTGTCTACCAGTTGGGTCTCGTTTTCAACGGACTTTGACAACAATGAAGACAACATCACGAAGCTTTCACCACTTTCCCAGCACCTTTCACTTGCAGCCAAAAAGGATGAATCCCCATTTCAAGTCACCCTTTCACTTCTGGTCCTTTCGTCTTCAGAAGAATCCACGGCTAACCAGACTCTTGCTGTAACCTGGTCTCTCTGCTCATCACTGCTGCTTCTCACTCATCTGACACATCAATCGGCCCACGACGCCTTTCATGACTAAACGAAAGACTTCCGAAGTCACACCAACAAGCACATCTTCCAGTGTCTATGCACACATAGAAGTGCCATATCTCCTCAGTTCCCATTGAACACACCCGCAGGTCCCACAGCATCAATTCGTCATGGGAAACCTTGTGCGAATAACGAAAGACAATCCACTGCCTCAACCATCACACACGTCTTCCACCCGCCACTTACGACACCAGGCACACCAACGCCAACCAGAAATCCTTTCGGGCCCTCATCCGTCTCTTCCCGCAGTCCCCCTCGCTAAGAGCACAACATCTGGTCCAGAAGTCTTTCTTGGAAAATGAAAGACACACCACAGCCGTCACCATCATGCACTTCACCCACCGCCACATACGCCGTCATCGTGCCGTCTCCCTTCCGGTAACCAGCAAAGTCCATCCAAGATCCTGAAAGAAGGTAAACAACCACCTTCACATCCAGCTTGACAGGCCACATAGCGAAACCCTTATGACCTGGCATGGCCACCACTACAAAGACTCCCCATACACCACCACAACTAGTAATGAAAGAACGCATTCACATGAACCCGTAGATCTCGTCATCTACTTCCCATGCTTTCATTTGCCACAAAAACAGGGCAGAAATGGAATCAGCTTGCCGCAAGTAACGAAAGCCCACCCATAGCCAAGCCGTGTCCGCGTCGCATGACGACCACCTTTTTCCACTGACGCACGCCACAGTAGTCTCGTTTCCCACGAAAGCGCAGCTGACAGCAACACCACTTTCACAACGGCACTTCAGAAACCCGAGGAACGAAAACCACAGTTGCCTTTTGCCGGGAGAATGCTGCTGTCCACATGCCCCTCCCATGCCTGCCGCTCATCCGACACAACAATCATGTCATTGACTATTCCGCCCTCCCGACTTTCATCTGATCGTCCCATCAAGCTACAGCCAACTCGGTCCCCGCCTCGCTACACTGCACTTCACGCCAATAACGCCACAGCAGAGCCTTCAACTACAGGCCGCTTACCTGCTCGTGGTTCCCGGACAAAAATGGTTACAGCTACACAACTGACAAGCATTTTAGTTTCGTGTAACTCTAACAACGAAGGAATTCACAGCCACACTTCCTTTTTACATGATGCCATCTCGATCATAATTTCAAATAATCAAGTCAAGAATCAAGAACGACGTCCCATGACACCAACACGAATACATTTCATGGAAGCAGATTTTCAAGCTTTAAACTGGGCCACCTTGCCTCGTATAAAAGTCTCGACCGCAGTTATCATCACGAACGTTCATCTCACCACTGCCAAAAAGCATCGTCCTGAATGCAGAGTCAAGATAGAAGATGTCTCACCTCTTACTGCTTGTTTTGTCCATGATGACCCTACATCTCGAATGTTAGTCTAGAAAACACCGTCCACTAACGCTCATCTCCATCCACGCCATTGCGGCTCATCACGACTGTTGCTGGCCCCACGTCTCGAGCAAATCAAGACAATACTTACTATCTACACTGATGTGCGTCTCATTGTGGCCAGAACCCACAATTTCGAATAAAGAGTAAAGTCAGAAGCCGTTTACACCTCCATGACTTGTCCTAACCATGGCTGCTGACCCCACATCTCGAACGAAAATCAAGACAACAGTACAAAAAAATAAAAGTCAGCCCCTGACTGGCAATGAAAGAACCACGGTAGACATCCAGCAAACAGTAAAATTTTCAGCAGTTTATTCCTGTCTTGATCACCTATCGAATGAATACCCAATTAGATGATGCTCCCCATAAGGTCAGAGGTCAGCACCTAAAAGTTGGTGTGTTTTGGGCTCCTGGTGTATGCTATTTTTTGCTGGTTGGTGTGCTTGCTGTATTGGATGGGTGAGAGATTCTGCAATTTAAATCCTCCAGGATCATTTGGTGACCTTCCTGGAGTGTACCAGATGTTCCATTGTGATTTTATTAGCATCTGAACTCTGACACTGTGGTGGTTTTGTTTTGGTGTGGAGGCGGCCATCTTGTCTTCTATTACCTAATACAAACTGTGTGCCACAGGTTCGAGTCTTGCCACAGCCGTTTTTTTTTTTTTTTTAAACTTTAATTTAATTTTTTATTTTTGGCATCTCTACTATCCATTTTTGTTTTAATGATGCCAACTATGAGCACCCCTAACCCGTCTTCTGCTGCCGGCCGAAGCAACAAATATAAACTTCGTGTGAATTTGGGAACTAATTTTGTGACGACCACAAGGGGTCGTAGGGGGACGAAAAAGACAACATCTATAAGCAACACAGTCGAGAATTGTCTTCCCTTCCAAGTTAACGCCAATGTAATGCTTGACAGCCCCTTAAATCAGGTCTTGGACCTGTCTGTGACCTCTCTGCCATCTCCGTCCCCTACTCCTAGTTTGTGTCTTTCCGATGAATCTACTATGGCTCCGCTCCAGCTAACCAAGTCAGTTTGTTTGCCTAGTGGCCGTCCCGGCCATTCTGCTACCAGCCGTGTAGTCCGTTCCAGATCGCTTGAGTCTGGTAGAGCAGAAATGTTTCACTTCACTAACGAACAGCTATCCACGATGATGTCTAACATATGCACGGATATTGAGCTTCTACAAACCCTACATGACATTGATCGGAGTGAATGGGACCTGGACCTAATGGTGATTAACTTGAAACTAGATAAACTTGTTCATTCGGCTTCGGAACGTTCCTCGTTGGCCACAACTATTAGTCTCGTTCCCCCCATCTCCGACCATGCTCGCTGACTGCCACCAAACCATAGTTCCCCGTGCCATTCAAGTTGCAATCATAGTTTACCACCACGTTCGAAAACCGACTTTGATGGGAGGGTGTGTGTGGAGAAACAAGCTCCTGCCAGGCTGTGTACATTGGATCAACCAGCTACAGCCTCGACAGGGGGCTACTCTGTTTAAGTTAATGTCTTATCGGATGCTCTCTTCGTTTTTTTTGGACTCTTTCAAAGAATTCATGGGAATCACCCTATCGACCCTGGAGGCTAAGTTGGAAAACATCGTCCTTAAAAATGCAGCTAACTACCTTAATCTTTTAGATAAGATGTCCAACACTTTGCGCGACATGAAAGACAGTAAGCAACAACCAATCCTGTCAACTGCTGGTTTTAAAAAACTGCATTTAAATACTGTGCTGCTACAGTCCTCAGAGGGACACCTGCAGGTTACCTCTTCTCACATTAACACTAGTGTGCAAAAACATGTAGAACATATCTGTGATGCCAGTGATGTACCCGCAGTGGACCCCACTTTCTTTCAACATCCTGTGACTGAGAAATTCCATGCCCCCATTGGGGTCGCACAATATCTATCAAATGAAGACTGGCTTAAGCGGCTTGAAGCAAATAACCCAACCTAATCTGCTCTCAAACGGGATCATCGCTATCGGAGTGGAAATGTCAAACTCTCTCTTCGTCCTGTCTCATTTGTTGGTGGGCTGATTCTTGTGGTTGTTGACTCCCACGTTCGCGGTTTGTGAACCCGTAAAGAACTAGGCGATTGTTCGGTCTGGACGTACCCTGGCTTAAGAGCGGAACAACTGGCGGGTAAACTACCAAATTTACTTCAACATGAACCGGACAACCTAACTGTAGTCTTGTGTGTTGGCAGTAACAATATCGAGGCAGACGGGTCAGTTAACACTGTTGGTCACATCAACAATGCCATTTGTACTGTGCAAAACCTCAAACCCCGTGCAAGGATCATTTGTTGTGGTATCTTGCCGCAACCAGGCACTTTTAAGTGGAACAACGCCGACCAAATGTACAATAAACTAATTAATACCAATAGTGAATTGTTTCGCTTGTGCACGTCGGCCCAGGTGGGGTTCCTATCTGTCTGGAACCTTGTTTTATCTAGTCCTGGTTGTTTTTCCCGTGACGGTTAACATCTAACTAGAAGGGGCAAACGAATTTTCTCTGACGAGATTTCTGAATTCTGTTTTTAACCCTACCTACCAGGGAAATTGGGGCTTGTAATGGGTGTACCCACTACCATCAACCAGGGTGTCCGCCCAAAGTTGATTCACCATCTTATTCGGGCTAAGACTTGCCTGGATTTGTCTTGTTCCTTGAATTGTGTACTCTTAAATGCTAGGAGTGTTTTTGCTAACTTACAAGCGTTTCACTTTTTATTGTCATCCAAAGTTTATGATCTTGTCCTGGTTACTGAGACCTGGCTTACGTGGGAACATACTGACAACCTTATTACTGGCGGCCACCCTTACGCCGTTACCCGTAGAGACCGCGGCAGTCGAGGTGGCGGTATCCTTGTTGTGGTTAGGACGGGTGTATCAGTCTCTGTGGTGGGTTCGGGCATTCAGAGTGAATCACTATGTTTTGATCTGCCCCAGGCCAAAGCACACCTGGTGTTGGGCTATCTACCAAATAAGTTTGACCCTGTAGCAGTAGCATACATGTGCCGGGAGATTACTAATTTTTCTGCTAATCATGCTCTTGAATTTATTGTGTTCGGGGATTTCAACATGTCATTTGTCGATTGGAGTGTCCCCTTGGCTTCACACCAAAATGGCCAATTTTTTCTTGACTGTGTATCATGTTTAGGTTTAACACAGTTGGTACCATCCCCTACTAGGGGTAAAAATATTTTAGATTTGGTACTTGCTGAAACAAATCGTACCGTGTTTGCAGTGGAGGTCTTGGAACACCTGGGTCTTAGTGACCATTGCATGGTTGGTTTCATGTTATCCTGCTCCATCATTCCTTCTAGGGTAAATAGTGATCCGAAACCAAGACTCAATTTCGATGACATTAGATCCGAGTTGTGCAGCGTATCTTGGGCCACTGAATTGTGTCCGTTAACGAGGTTGATACTATGTACTCCCATTTTCTATACTTAATACGTCGTTACATTGATAATAGTTATAAACGTCAATATAATACCATACATCCCAACAATAATTACAATCGACATATCCCGAAAGTAATCCTTAAATTAAATAGACGTAAACTTAAACTTTGGAAAATCTACAGGGCTGCACATACTGAAGCCAACTTGTCTCGTTACAACTGTTGTAGGATTGAATACTCCAGGGTTGTTCGGGATCATGAAATTAAACTTGAACAAGCATTAATTTCTAAGGAAAATTTGTCAATTTTTTATAATTTTGTGAACCGTAAACTGGGTTCAAGCAAATCCATCCCCCCCTTTAAAATAAATTCTGACCTGGTTGAAGACGCTTTAAGTAAAGCTAATATTTAAGCGAGGGGTACGCAGCCAATTTTACTTTGGATAATGGTGATAACCCTACACTGGAGTCTACCTTCGATGGGAACCTTTGTGGTGAGTGTCCAACTGTAACTACTGAAAAAATTTTACTTATTCTTTCAAATATAAATTCTAGTACTGTAGTTGGGCCCGATGGTTTCTCGACTCCCTTTTTCAAAGAGATCAAGCACGAAATTTGCATTCCTTTGTCTTGGATTGCTGACCTCTCCCTTAAATCAGGCAAAATGCCCTCGCTGTGGAAAAAAGGCAGAATTTCCCCAGTTTTTAAAAAGGGGGATTCATCCAACCCGGCAAACTATCGCCCAATTGTGATCACCTGTGTTTGCTGCAAAGTGGTCGAGATGATTGTCAAAGAAACAATGTTACTTCATCTGGGCAGTCAACACTTGTTGGTCAATGACCAACACGGTTTCTTGCCGGGCCGTTCCACGGTTACGCAACTTCTTTGCGTTCTGGACGAGTGGACCTCGGCTATCGACTCAGGGATCTCGATTGATATTATATACTTGGATTATGCTGAGGCATTCGAGTCTGTTACTCACACTAAGCTGTTAAATAAATTACAAAATAATTTTGGCTTTACGGGTTTACTTCTTGATTGGTTATCTCGGTTTCTTATCGGTAGAATCCAGTGGGTGGAACTCAGGGGTGTCCAATCTGGCCCTGTGGATGTGTCCAGTGGGGTCCCACAGGGTTCTGCCTTGGGCCCACCGTTGTTTATACTTTATATTAATGATCTCCGACCATTTGACGCAAACGTCCAATTTTGTCAAGCAATTCAGTAAAGTTTACGACCGTGTTAGCCACTCTATTCTTCAGGACGAACTGTTCAAACTTAAGGCCTGGTCGGCTCGTTGGCAGTTGGGTCTGGCACCTGACAAGTGCAAAGTCCTCCATCTGGGGAGACACAATTTTTTTGTACGATTACAAACTTGGTGGTACAGACCTTTTACAGTGTGTCGACAACATTAAAGATCTTGGAGTATGGATGTCTAGTGATCTCAATTTTACTTTGCATTGTAACAAGATTGTCCATTTAGCACGCCATAGAGCTGCCATCATCCGCAAATTCTTTCGCTCTAGGGATCCAGTTAACTTGGTGATGGCTTTTAAAGTTTATGTACGTCCCTTACTAGAATATGCCAGCCCAGTATGGTCTCCACACCTATTGAAAAACATTGACCTCCTCGAATCAGTCCAACGGAAGTTTACCAAATATTTAAGGGGGCTCTCAGACAAACCCTACATTGAGCGCTTGGCTATCCTAAACCTTGAAAGGCTCGATTTGCGGAGACTACATGCTGACCTGTGTTTTACTTTTCTATTAATCTGGGGTCTTTTAGGTATTGATTATACCATTTTTTTTACGCCGTTCCACAGATCGTACCAGGGGTCACCCCTGGAAACTCATTGTTGGGACGTGCAGATCCAACACGAGAAAATTTTTCTTTTGTAATCGTGTGGTGGCATGTTGGAATTCCCTTCCTGTGCAGGTGGTGGAGGCTAATTTCATTGATAGTTTCAAATCCCGCCTTAAAAGGGTGAACCTCACTAACTTCCTGCCTAGGAAACTTGCTTAACTTTTCTTGTTAATCTTTGTGGTTTGGGTATTGGGTAATTTAGTTTTTAGTCTTTTGTGTTTTATTTTTTTTATCTTTTTGGATATGGTATATTTGTACCAGGTTTGTTTGCTTTTAAAACTGCATTAGTTTTTAGTATTTTGGTATTTTTTTTTAACTCTGGAGATTGTAAGTGGCCTGCCCTTTTGACTCCAATTGTATTTACTGACAATAAATAGTTATTATTATTATTATTATTTATAAAACATAAAAAAAGCTTATCCAACTTGTACTTACTGCACACATTCTCAGAAAAATCAATAAACACAAAAAACATAAAAACAAAAGCTGCACCAAACGTGGCAGTCATCATGTCTCCATCTTGAGCAGTGTCAAGAAATCTTTTTTTGTGTTTATTGTGTGTAGTAAGTACAAGTTGGATAAGCTTTTTTATGTTCTATGGGGAGCATCATCTCATTGTGTATTCATTCGATAGGTGATCAAGACAGGAATAAACTGCTGAAAATTTTACTGTTTGCTGGATGTCTACCGTGGTTCTTTCATTGCCAGTCAGGGGCTGACTTTTATTTCTTGTCTTCACGGCCACGAAGCCAAATTTCGCCGTCTTCCATACAAGACAACAGTTTCTGCTCACACTAACGCTCGTCACATTTATGGCTAAACCAACACTCTGAATGAAGACTAAAATGAAATGCCGTTTGCCCTTCTTGCAGCTCGTCTCGACCATAGTTGACCCCACGTCTCACATGAAATCCAAGACTACTGTTACAGTCCACACTGATGTTCGTCTCATTTGTGGCTCCACTCATTTGTGGAGTGAAGAATCTAAACAGTAACCGTTCACACCTCTTATGACTCTCTCCGACCATGGCTGACCTGCAATCCCGGGGAAAAATAATAATAACAACAACAAATTTATGACAACAATAGCCGTCCACACCGCTGCTCGTCTCATCCATGTCTAAAACCCACGTTTCAAGTGAAGAATCAAGACAGATGAAGTTTTCACCTCTTGCAGATTGTCTCGACCACAACTATCCCCACGTCTCCAACATAACCAAGTCAACGGTTGCAACCCACACCTGTGCTCCTCTCAAAGATGGCCTAACACAAGTTTTGAGTGAAGAGTATACTTAATAACACTGTTACCTCTTCCTGTATCGCCACCATGGCTAACCCAATGTTTCAAATCAAGACGACTACGCCTCTCCACACTGACGTTCATCCCATTAGTGTCTCTCCAATGGACCCAGGAAACTGTTTCCTTGTGACTTTGATAGCCAGCCTACGCTGTTCTAAATCCAAGCTCTTCCAGCCAACACGGCCTACAATGTCTTCAGACCCTACTTCGCCTCTGTTACCCTTCACCCAAGAGTGACTTTCAAAGCAAAAACACAAATTCATCAGAACCATCTAAGCCACTCACCTTCCCAGCCCTTTCCAACATCGTAGGTAACGAACCCGAACACCTCCTTGCCCTGTCAGAACACTACGCTTGTCTCTAGCCCGAACACAACATGAAGACATCCCCAAAGGAATAAACCAACTCTTCCTTCCAGTCAACTCCCAATTCCGCAAAGCCTCCGCCTCAATGGTGTCCCGTTGGATAAAAAGACTATCGAAACGGCTCACAATAAACAGAGACCGAGCAAGAGCATAAGAGTGACGACGCATGAAGTCAGAGCAATCCCCACATCATGGGCCCACCACAACGCCACTCCAATAGAAGAGATCCTGACAGCAACATCTGACGTCACCAATCAACGTTCACCTCCCACAACCTAAAGGTTATGTCGAGAGAAGAACGAGAACTACATCGGCTGGGACATATCGTCGTAGCTAGAACTGTGGCCAAGCCCCCTTAAGCACTCAGAACGAAGCAGAAGCAAGATCCACAAGACAACGGTCCATTTCAGGGCCATCAATCTCAACGAAAGAGATCCAGATTCCTGATTCTTTACAGTTCTGAATAAAGTCGGATTTTTTTTTGGGGGGGGGGATTTTTGGGTGGAAAGTCTGCTTGCAGCCCGGGGCGCCCATCAAGGCGGTGCCCGCTACCTTGCCGAGGTGTCCTGTTAATGCAAAATTAACAGGTTAAGATGTTTTGGCAAATAAGAAAGAACATTTTGCCGGCCCTCAGCACGGCCGGCTGAAAATGGTTTCTTTTTGCCTAAAACATACCTAACCTTATTTCGCCCTGTCTCCCCCCTCGATTCACCGCCTGACACATTGAGAGGAAAATAATTGCTGTAAGCGTCCGCGCTATTGCTTTTATAAGGAAGGACTGCGCTGTGCATGTGCAGTGGGGCATGCAAGCAGGTGGCTGCACAGCCGAAGAAACCTCCAGGGGAACATTCCTTATTATGGAAATCTATTTTGGAAGACAAAAGAATATGCAAAAAACAATGACTACAAATAGGTTTGGTTCTTGAGAGGAAAAATAATGATGAGAAGAAACGAAAACGTCACGGAAGTTAAGATTGTAAAATCCGAAGAAGACTTACAACCTGAAACAAATATTGCCGTATAAAAACAAAATATTTGAAGCAAACGATGATGTCGCAAAAGAAATGGATTATTGGTAACAAAAGAAATTTAAAAATATTACACATAAATATAAGAAGTTTAAGAAAAAACTGGGATATTATAAAACTCCAAGTGATAGAAATGAAAGTCAACTGGGATGTAATTGTATTAACAGAAGTTAATATAAAAAAGGATGAAACACCGTACTATCAATGGAATGGCTATAAAAATTATAACATCACAAGAGATAAAACACTTCGAAGAGGAGGAATAATGGTGTACATAAAAACTAACATAACTACTACTAACGTAAAATATTTAGATTTAACTGATAATGAAAGTTTAGAAATTATGGTAACAAAAAACTCACAAACTTTTAAGCTAATATGTATATACAGACCAGAAACCAATAAAAATAAGTTCACGCAAGATCTGAAAAAATATATTAAAACTGCAAATAAAAGTAATAAAAATGAGAATGAAATCGTAGTAGGACACATTAATATTGATATACTGAAAAATATCGATAATATTAAGGATAAACACGATCAGAGCAGCATTGATAAATACGAAAATATGATGGCAAGAGCGGGATTTGAAAGTCTTATTGATTCTGCCACAAGAGAAGAAATAGTATGCATTAATAAAATAAACACATTGCAAAAATCATGCATTGAACATATGTATGTAAAATTAGGACAAAATAGTTGGAGGAAAAATAGTGGTACCATTAATATAAAAATTGCAGATCATTATTTCACGGCATGTTGGCCTTGGGAAAAACAAAAAAAAATAATAAAAGTGGTAAAGAAGATATGCTCAAAGAAGATAAAAAGGAATATTCTATACATAATAACAAAAACATAATAACAGAATTGCAGACTCAAAACAGGAATCTGCTGGATAAGATAGAATGCCAAAATGCAATGTGTACAGAGATCATAACAATAATAAAAAATATATATGATAAGAACACAAATAAAAGAATAGAATAACAAATAATAGAATAGAATAAGAAAGAATAAAAATAAAAATATAGGAAGAAATAGTTGGATAACACATGATCTCTTACATATGATCAATAAAAAAACTTTATTATTTAGGAAAATAAAAAAAAAACAAGAAAAGGGTGTAAGTAATGAGTTACTACTAAAATATCGAGAATTAACGAATCAAATTTCAAAAAAATTAAGGAATGTAAAGAGATTTATTATAAAACAAAATTAGAAGACTCCGATGATGGGAAAACAATGTGGGATGTAATAGATGAAATAAATGGCCAACAAAAAGACAAAAAAAACAAATTTTGATAAAGACATAACAGAAACATTTAATGAAATAGAGATACAAGATTTAAGAAACGAATTTAATGATAACTTTATAAATCAAGTACCCCAACTAAGACACAAATTTGAATAAAAACTAATTAATTATAAAACCAGAAACCATTACAAAACAATTTACAAAAAAACTAAACAAAAAAATGAATAAATGTAATGAGAATACTTTTTTGTGCAAAACCCTTCTTTAAAAGAAATAATTCAAATAATTAGAGATTTAAAAAACACGAAAGCAACAGGTATAGATGGGTTCAATACTGAAAA
Source organism: Lithobius niger (assembly GCA_023313725.1). Classification (NCBI taxonomy): domain Eukaryota; kingdom Metazoa; phylum Arthropoda; class Chilopoda; order Lithobiomorpha; family Lithobiidae; genus Lithobius; species Lithobius niger. The sequence continues at coordinate 21,028 of JAHWFP010163818.1, forward strand.
TTTCAAAAAGAAGAAAACACATCAGTATTTATATGTAAATTAATAAATAGAATGATTGAAAAAGAAATATGGCCAGAACAGCTAAAAACTCTAGTGCTGAGAACAATTTTTAAAAAAGGAGACAAAAGAGATAAAAATAATTACAGACCTATTTCGTTATTATCTATAATATATAAGAGAATTGAAAGATTTTTTCGAATATAATAACAGAATATTTAGACAAATTTAATTTGTTAAATAAAATACAGTTCGGATCCAAAAAAAATCAAAGTACAACGGACTTACTAATACAAATAAATGAAATAATTACAAAAGCATTAGATGAAAAAAAATATATTGGAGTAGTACTTATTGACCTACAAAAAGCATTTGATACTTTTGACCAGTAAATTTTAATGAAAAATGTGAAAGACTTGGTTTACGAGGAAAAATATATAATATAATTAAAAGTTATTTGACACACAGGAAAGCAACAGTAAAAATTAATAATGAGTATAGTACTAAAAAGGATATAAAACATCTCAGGGTACCTCATGAGTACCTCAAGGGTAAGTGTTAGGGCCATTATTATTTTTAATATATGTAAATGATATAGATAATTATGTTAAGAGAACTCTTTTATTCATGTTCGCAGATGACACAATATTGTTATCCATAAACTCAAACCATACTGAAATGAATGAAAATCTACAAAAAGACTTTGATATGATCAACGGATGGCTAATAGAAAATGAATTATATATAAGCGAAGAAAAAACAATATAATTAGAAATACAGTTCCGAAAATGAAAAATAAACACGTGATCAACCTAATAACGCACAGTGAACAATATAAATTTATAAAAAAAATGGTATAAACAAACAAATCTGCTCAAAAAGTTGTCGGAAAATTGATTTAAAGGATACTTCAAAATATTTAGGAATAGAAATTGACTCAAAATGGGATTTTAAACACAATGTAATGAAATTGATCATACAACTTAGACAGATGATACCAATATTATATAACGTAAAACATATTCCATGCAATAAAAAAAATTCTCTATGAAGCATAGATAGGTAGCAATCTGCGATATGGAATCGAAATTTATGGCTTTGCTTCTGAATATATAATAATGAGACGGCAAAAAGTACAAAATAAATTAGTTAAGGTGTTATTTGGAAAAGAAGGGGAAAAAACAAATGATATCTTTATAATAAAATATTAAAAATAAATGAATTAAGAGACTATTATTATACTGAAAAATTATTACATAAATACATAAAAAACTTATGATGAACCAAAAAGTTTGTGTTTAAGAGTATCATCACAAAGATTAAGTTACCCTGTTGGAACAATGCATATGGTACAAGAAAAAAGATTATTACATACCATACACATTTAACAAACTAGAAATAAATATGTCACATTTTCAAAGCAAACATGAATTAAAAAGTAAATTAATAGATGTACTTATAAATAGTTATAAAACTTAATAATACTAACACTACTAACAATTCATAAATCGTATATAATATTTTATATTTACTCATGTATGCATCTATTTATTAATCAAATATTGACTTATATGTTATGTGCATTATGTAATTATTGTAGCTCACACAAGTTATTATTTTAACTTCGAGCAATGTACACAATAAACTTAATAATATTATTATTATAATTATTATTATTATTATTATTATACTTAGGCATGGAAATAGATTCAAACTGGAACTTCAAAAGCCATATCTTGAACGTAATAACAAAACTAAGACAAATACTTCCGAAGATCTACCAATTAAAGAAGATATTAAACACAAAATACAAAAAAATACTTTATGATGCATGGATAGAGAGCATACTTAGATATGGAATTGAAATATATGGATTTGCAGCAGACTATCTGATTGGAAGACTTCAAAAAACACAAAATAAAATAGTCAAAATACTCGTTGGCGAAAATAAAAACACAAAAACTAAAGATATCTTTAAAGAAAATAAAATTTTCAAGATAATAGAACTACGAGATTATATAATAGTAACAAAAAACTATTACACACATTTATTTAAAAACAGCAGAATAAGCAATATCGAAAGAGCAAGAAACATGAATCCATCTTACATTTTACCAAGATGGAATAATACATACGGAAAAAGATATAAGAAATGGTACATTCCAAATATATTTAATAAAATGCCAAAAAATATGCTGGACTTTCCTAATATAAAGGAAATTAAACTAAAGCTAAGAGAAATGTGGAGCTAATTACTTATAAAAAATGATAATACAAGAAAAATACTAAATATTTGTAAACTAATACTATAAATGAAATATTGTAAATATATTATAATAAAATATTTATTGTTATTATAAATCAAAAGGTAATAGAAATATGAGTTATGAATTAGACTAATAGAGGTTCAATACTAAATATTTGTAAAACTGTGAGAAATATTAGATTAACCAATATTTATTTTTTTGTTATTTATTTATTTTTTGTATATAATAAGATGTAAAATAAGAAAAACTGACGCAACTCATTGCACAATGTTGAGTGTACGTATATTTAAAAGAAATGAATAAGATGTCTTTGAAATCTCACACAAACTGTTTTTAACAGCTTCGAGCAACTCATTTGTATAATGTAGTTGAATAAAATTATTATTATTATTATTAGTCTAGTCTAGTAGGACTTTGTGCCGGTACTTGTAAAAATATATACTTGTACTTGAATAAAGGCATTATATTATATTATATTATATTATATTATATTATATTATATTATATTATATTATATTATATTATATTATATTATTATTCAGGATAGTGTAAATAGGACAGTATTATTTTTTTTGCTGATGATATAATAATTATAATAATTTATTATTATTATGAAGAAATGATAAAACCTGCAAAGAGGTTTTGATATGGTAAGTAGATGGCTCATTGAAAATGAACGTTACATAACTGAAGAGAAAACAATACAATTAAATATAACAGTTCCAAAGATGAAAAACAAACAAGCTATAAAATATTATATCACACACTGAAAACAATAAATTGATGATAGTTGGTGAAAACTGTAAACTAACTTGTAAAAAAATTGAATGTTAGGATTCCGTAAAATATCTGGGAATGGAAATTGACGTACATAGGAAATTCAAGGGGCATATAACAAAATTAATAACAAAGTCACATAAAATATTACCAAAACTAAACACTGTTAAACACGTGCTCAACAATAAAAATAAAAGATTTTCTAAGAAGCTTAGGTGGAAAGTATAATACGATAAATAATTGAAGTGACCAGATTTACTACTGATTACATCTAAAAATTGTAGATATCCGCAACTGTGTTGTTATAACCAAAAATTATTTTATGAACAAATGTAATAATTATGATAAAGATACAGAATAAAAAATTTGAAAAAACGATAAGATTTAACTTACTAAATTAGAATATGGTTTAAGAAATATGGCCTACTACATTTAAATCTTCTTTAATAATTAGGTGATGCATTACTAAATTTACAAAGTAAAGGACAACTGATTTGAGACTGAAACAAGAACTAATTAAGTTATGTTTGGAGCAATGATTGAATAGGTGAAGACAAAATTATGTAATAAAACAGGAATTAAAAGATTTTCAGTAAGGCGTAAAACTAGCTTGTTATTAAAAAATTAACTAATTCACTAATCTATTACGAATTGTAAGTAAGGCTGTACCGAGCACATTTTTCTTGCCGTGCCGAACCTAAGCCGAGCGCTCAAAGAATGCCTGGTATATCGAGCTGGACTGACTGATCAGTGCTACCGAGCAGAACCGAATACCTTTTTTAATCAACACTAGCTAAATACAACAAATCTAAAATCTAAAATCGAGAAATAACAATTTTTTTCATTTCACCAAAATGATCTCTTGTTACGAAAACAATGCTGCTGTTACCAAGTGTAATATGAAAGCGAATGTTCGAAAACGCATAAAAAACTTAGTTAACCGATACGCTGATTTTTTACCACATCCTCTACCCTGCTGCGCGCATTTTTTTTGTGACAGCAATATCAGTGATGTTGGCTTCCCAACAATACTCGTACGGGAAAGATGAACGCTGTACGCTGTTGTAAATAATCCTAACATTTAAACAAAGTGCGACACATCAACGGCCTAAATATAAATATATAAGTATTTTCTCTTTACCTCTTTGTCATTGTTGTAGCTTTCAAACAAATCGATCAGTCACTAGTTTAGCGGTAGCCGGGATGAATGTACTTCTACTTCCACGTATGATTATTGTAAGACGGGATAGCGAGCGCTTCTCCGCCGCCCGCCCACCTGTCGCTTGCCCGCCGCTGTTTTGGACAGCCTCCTACTGCATGGTCTAACACTACAGTTCCGTATTACAATTCACTTTTGTTACTTTTGCTCAGCCAGTCCAACAATGGTTTTTTTTGTTACAGCTGTTATCACTTAATCCTTTTATACTGTTTGAATCGTCAGCCCATACGTAATAATCCACATCGCTTGGGCGCAATTCACTTAGACGATAACGCGTACAACGGGCGGCCATCTTGAATGGCTTGCAAATTGCTGCCCCTTGAGAATGAGAGTACGGCGCGAAAAATGAAATAATACGACGGGATTGGTTCGTCTTATTGATGTTATCTAATGCTGATTTGTTAGGTGATAGTCCATTGGCCAATTCTTTTGTTTATTTCTCATTAAGAAGCAGTACTAGCGAATCACGAGCTGCCTTGTTCAGACGTCATCAGCAGCCCAATATCGGGCTCAACGCGTGTTCTGCAACAATACTGCACGCCCGATTTCGGTCGCAACGCATATATAGTGTAATCTGCACGAATTACTTGCAAATTTAGTTCCTTTATTACATTCTGTGTTAGCCGTATAACCTCCTGCAACAGGAACCATGCAGCGAACGTTTAGATCGACTAAAATTGAGTAACTGGCAGAATAAAACTGGTGTTCAAGGTTCAAGGACCACGTAACAAGATGAGATGCGAGCTGCGCCACTCGGTTCGATTAAATGGACGTAGTGGCTTGGTATACCGAGCATTGCGATCATGCTCTGCTGAACAAGAATCGGCTCAGCAGCTTGGAATCGGTACAGCCTTAATCATGAGTCTAATTTTGTGTAAATATATTTGTACTTATAACAATCGCATTTTTTTGTAAATAATTTGTGTTAATTTATGTTAATTTATATTGTAGCTTAAACAAGAGTTTTATATAAACTACGAGCCTTGTATACAATAAAGTTATGATTATTATTATTATTATACTTAGGTCTTGAAATGAAAATGCAGAAACTTGAGACAGAAACAAGAGAGAAACAGCAGTTTTATAGGAATAGAAATTCAGAAATTAATCAAGTGGACCAACTACCAAACAAAAATATGAAAGAACTAATTTCAAGACTTGCAGAAAACTTCGATGTTAAACCCTACAAACCAGAACAAATAGAAATTACTTACAGGTTACCAAACAGAAAATGAGACAAACCAAAGAGTATAATTAAACAATTCAAACACAAAGACTACAGATTGGAGTGGCTCGATAATAGAAAGAAAACTGTGGCAAATGATGACCTACACAGAAATGGAAATAGGAAAACAATTCACCTAGATGAGAACATGAGTCCGTTTTACAAGAACTTATTTTGGAAGCCGAAAAACTGTGCAATCGTTGATGGTTTCACACGTTAAGCAGGAATTTTCCCCTTAGTATGTAAAAGTGAAGTTTTCAAACCTTCGCAAATTATCATGTAAGAGAAGAAAGACAGAGTGGACTTAGAATAATTGACATAAGAAAAGGTATTGGTATGGAGTTTTGTTCTGGTGAATTCTCTACATACTTAAGTGGATTAGGTATTAGGTGCCAGCATACGAATGCATACTCGCCAGTAATGAATGGCATAGCCGAACGTTATAATAGGACTCCCAATTCTTGATTGAGGGAGTACGTTCCATATTTCTTGAGACAAAACTGCCCCGCCACTTATTGGTTGAATTAGTGTCCACTTTCAAGTATTTAAAAAATAGGTACCTAAATGCTGAGCTAGGGTTCAGAATTCCTTTTGTACTTCTTTATGGTAGAGGCATTTACCTTAGGCACCTTCGTACTCCTTTGGCAAAATGTCACGTGCATCTCTCCAAACCGGGAAGGGACAAATTAGATATTAATGTCTGGGAGGGTGTGCTCATTGGTTATGCTGTGGGAACTAACGGTTACCGTGTGTGGAACCCACAATCTAATACATGTTTTTGTTGAAGCAACAAAACATGAAAAAATTGATGAGAGTATGCAAGAGAAATCAGTTTTCAAAAGACATTTCATTACGGGACCTCCAAGAACATGAGATGTATAAATTCACGTATGGACGAAATTCACATGGTGACGATGGTGAGTCTGATGCAAATAGTGATAGTCCTGAGCCTCACGAAAAACCCTCTAGGTCTGCTACCGAATCCCAACCACATTACTCTAGTGGGAGGAGGCATCATTGAGGATGGCAGATGAGTAAATTTAGGGTAGGGTAACTCTCAGTACAAGGAGTGGCGAGCCAAATGCATCGACTTTACTAATAGGGCTAGGGAACAAGTATTTTGAAAAACGGGAAAAACTCCAGGGAAAATTGATGTATATTATTATAACCCAGAGGGCATGAAATTTAGAAGTGTAAATGATGTCAAATGGTTTTGTGGTGAAATAACTACTGTATGAGCCTGGTTTAGACTCCCTCTCCCCGGTCGTAGTCCATCCATCTTATAGAAGTCATGAGTATCCGAGTGATTTATGAGTCTGATGGTGATAAACCTCGTAATGGTAGGGTATGTGGTGCAGAAGCATTTTTGTGTGTAGTAGAACCTGTGACTTATGAAGAAGCAATTACATCTCCTCAAAGGACAGAGTAGAAGCAATCCATGAAAGATGAAGTTGCATCCTTAGAAGGCGAAAGGTCTCTGAGGAAATCTCTACTCCTATAGATGTTAAAGTCCTTGGATGTAAATGAGTGTATAAAGCTAAACAAGATAGCAGTGGAGCTATTAAGAAGTTCCGATCATGCCTGGTAGTGTAGGGGTTCCGTCAAACATGTGGTATTAATTATGATGAGGTTTTCAGTTCAGCAGTGAATTTTGTTCTTTTAAGACTTTTCTTTGTACTGCTGGTGTCATTACTTAATTGGGGGGATCTGCACTTAGACACTAAATGTGCCTATCTATCAGGCCTTTTAGATAATAAAATTTACATGCATATTCCAAAGTGGTTTCTTAATCTAAACAATAAGAACAAAGTGTGGCTTTTAAAGCAAGCTGTTTATGGACTTCACCAAAGTGAATGCATGTGGTTCTAGGAACTGGAAAAAACATTGAACATTATAGGGTTTACAAAATTTCCAGTCTTTAATTATGTTTATTATTTTGGAAACGAAGCCATACTTCTCTTTTATGTTGATGATTTGATTTTGATCGCAAAGAACAAAGAGGTTGAATCTAAAATTGTCAGGTTTTTAGAGGCACATTTTGAGATTACCTTATTAGGCCGAATTAGCACTTTACTTGGTGTACAGTTTGAAAGAAATAACACTGTAATGCATCAACAGTCGTTTGTAGAGAAACATGCTCAAAAATATGGTATTTGTAATACCTGCAGGATAAATGTTCCAGTCCCACCTGGCACTTGCGTGCAAAACTGCTAAGACAGAAAACGTAGGTGAATTCACGTATCGTTCCCTTATTGGTAGCCCACTTTTCTTGGCTTCATGCCTATCCCAATATAATACTGATTTCACATAAATGCATATCAAGTTGTTAAATGTCTTGCATTATGTAATATATGTATATCACACCAAACAGTATGCTATTGACTTGTAGAAAGCACGGTGCTCGAGTCTGTATGGTTATGGCGATGTCTCATGTGTCTTGGATCGGGGTGTCCGAAAAAGATTTGGTGGTCGTATTATTTTCCTTGGGGGCTCCCAATCCTCTGGGGTTACAAAAAGCAGACCATGGTGTGTTTAAGCTCAATGGAGTCAGATTTCTTAGCCATGGTTCCTGCTGCAAAAGAATTGCACTGATTCAGCAATTTTTTTGGACATCCTATCTTGGAGGATAAGGCACATGTGCCTGTGTTGTATTGTGACTCCCAATCGGCAATGCATTTTGCCAGAAATGCAGTAGAAAACTTAATATCTAAACATATCGACATCAAATATTTTAATCCTACGGGATTGGTTGAGTAAGAATTTATTTGAACTCAAAGAGGTACCCACGGATTTAAACGTGGCAGATACGTCGACCAAGTGGTTGAATGCAAATCGCTTAAAGAGATTATGTTCAACAATATTCGACAATTGCAATTAACGTGATTGTGTCACATGTAGGGGTATTACAAGATTTGCTAGGTTTTGTATTCATGTAGCCTTCACGTATTTCATTTGTTTATTTTTTGTAAAAAGAATGAGGAATGTTGGTTATTTGCTTTCATGTAAATAGTTGCTTTTCAAATAATATAGTTTAATTCATATATTTGCAACTAGCTAGTTTGTTTGTGCTTAACTGTTTCTGGTAAACAGGAAGGATTAATCATTCCTGGCAGGCTAGATAACCTTCCCTGGTACTTTCTGTTTGGATGAGCAGACCATGTTGCTCAATCCTGCTATAGCTGTCAAAGAGGGCACACCTCTCATTTATGGACTTAAGTTTATGTTTTTGCATGTATGAAGATTAAATACTTCAATTAACTGAGATTGTCTTCAGCATCATTTAAGCTGGAGGCAAGAGAGTATTTGAGCAAGACCACAGTTCATTGTTCAAGTGTTACTGGACCTGGAATTACAGCTGGCAAACTTCGACCCAAGTCCCTGTTACAGTTAGTTTATATTTTTCTTCCGACTGGTTATCTCCTGACAATGTATGCTGCCGAGTGGCCGCAAATACCAATGTTACAACAGCATCATCTTCATTGATGCGGCACTACCATTCACCCATGGCATCGTTATTTTCTTGCAGTAGTTGCAGGAGTAAGGCAAATTTGAAGGAATCAGACACTTTGATATCCTTCCTGATTCATTTTGCCTAAATGAACCTTGCTGACCATTTAGCTAGGCCATCCGGTTTCAGAGTAACTAACGGACATTTGGCCGTACCACAGTTGCTTCTTTCCCAACCTTAAGTCTGATCTTGAGTAGGGGTCATGTCTTCAGCCACAGTTGAGGATATTTGTTTGCTCAAGCACTGACTTGAAAGCCGCTGCTTAAGCACAGACTTGAGCACTTGTTTGCCTCCACTGTTGCTTTCAGGCACCTACTTGTGACTCGGGCGTACCTCAGACTCAAGTCGAACGTCAGGTCACGTCTGGGGTAGACTTAAGCAAGCGATTGTTGCCGATGGAGTCATCTAAGGTGGAAAAACGTTTGAAGCAACTGTACCAAGGACGTACACAAGGGGGGGAGGGCTCTCGCCACTGCCCTGATGGGAAAGTGCTCCTTTTCTGAAAAAATCACTGACATTTGCTGGAGCAGTGATGTAAAAGAGCCCAAAAAAACTAAGAAAAAAGAGCAATAACGGCTAAGAAAGTGGTGCAAAGAGGGGCAGAAATGATAAAAGTCCCAAAAGAGGGGCAATGGGGGCTAAAAAGAGGTTAAAACGCCAAAAAAAGGTCCTCAGAAAAACTTAAGTTGCTCGCGCTTTCTTGGGTGCCTCAGTGGAACTATTCCGTAGTTGTGCAATGGGTGTAAAATTTAGTTTGAGTTCATTAATATAGCCTTAGAGGGCTATGGAAGCCAAGCGCTCTGTCTAAGGTCTTAAAAACATAAACCTAAAAAGAGACAAACACAAGGAAGATTGTTCAGTCTTCCTCATGTAAAAAAGGAATTTGTGCCACTACAAATCCCCTGTCGTCTAGCTTGATTGTTGTATTATCTTCAGATAAATTCAGCGCGTACATCGTAAAATAATAGTAAAATATCCGACGCGTTCTCTGCTTATCTGGAGCTCTTTCTTTGCTTAGGATATCTCCCCTACTTTGTTGCATGGGTCTTGTTTTGTATTTGGAAAGAATATTCAAAGCGCACCTAAAGATCATGACACGAAATAAAGCCAGAAAAGTAAACACGTCATGATGTTTCAGTCTCAACTCGAGACCATTATAAAGTGACAAAAGGTAAAGTAAAAGTACGGATAAAGAGTGAAAAACAAAACCCATCTTCATCTGTGTAAGCTGGCGTAGGTAAGTAAAGGGCAGGTCAGAACTGTATGCAACGTAACCGGGAGGGAGGAGGGAGGGGTGAAACAAGTGCAAACAAGCATGTAGGCATCAACACACATTGTACGTGTAATGTATACCTCAAGTTACTACATGCTTGTTTTTACTTGTCCCTCCCCATATCCTTGCGTACAGTTCTGATCGGACCTTTACTTACGGTAACCTATTTTTATCGTGGTTTTGCCTGGTACTGTAGAGAAAGTGCTTATTTACGTAAACATTTTGTGATTTATTTCATGTAGGTTATTATGTTGTTACTGTATTGTTTCTTTATTAACATGGTCCAATTTGTTTGTTTGGACTCGACAATATGTTTCTGCTGCTTTTCAAAGTTCGAATAACTCGTTCATGACTCGTTACTAAACAAACGCACGTATTTACTTTGGCATTGACAAAGCATGCGTTGATATCGTACTCCAAGAGGAGTTCGGCAATCGGTAGCGATATCCATGTGTGATTGCTCGATAAACCACGAGCCTTCCTTGTAAAGACCGACTTAGCTAAGGCTTCCTTCGTTTGTGCAGCAGTGGTAACGCCTCTGCTTAAGTTCAAACTTCAAATTAAAATGCACTTGGCTAAGTCCGTGCTTGAGATTTCAAAAGATAGCAACTGTGGTACGGTCGATTGTCTTTTTAAGGGGCGACCTCGCTGACTCTTGCCATTTCTGGCACTGTTGCTGTTACTTCCACCAGTGTTATACAACAAAATCATGCCAAAAACAAAAATCATGACTTTCTGTCTGGCACTCAAACAAAGGGCTTGCTTGCAGTTGAACATCAGGTTAACAGACAAACAATAGACCTGTTCATAGCTGTAAGTCAAAATGTGGTGCATGCACCATCCACTCCTTCAAGTAGATCAGCAGTTCGTCAAGGTCAAAGGATGAAGTTGCACACACCACTCTCAAACTGTCCCCAAAGTAAGCTTTGGTTCCCAAAATAAAAAGAGTATAATAATAATATTTTATTGCTTTCATGTATAGAATATTATGCACAGGCACGAACGTGCAAGCAAGGAACGTATAACACATTTATTAAATTTAATTCATGATTTTGTAGTATATAATATATATTTTACCATTACATTACATAAGAAGAAAGAAGCCTTTCTTAATTGCTTTTTGCAATTTTGTGGAAAGTGTTTGTGTATCTTAAAGTCCTCAGAAGTTTATTTAAACAGTGTGCAATTAGAAAGTTTAATTACTCCAAATTGGTTCAATTAATCCTTTGTCATTTTCTAGAATTATACGATTGGTTTCTATTTTATACTAGGTTATTATAATGTCTTTCTAAAAGGCTCCAAGCCATGTTTGTGGAACGATAAAAATTTGTTGTTTTTTGGATATTTCTTTACTATTTCGCGTTTTTTCTTTCTTGAAAAATGTTTTTAGGGTTTTGTTGATTACATTTTGCAGATGATAAAGTAGTCCATTTGATGTTGTGCCGTATATTGTAATGCCATAAATAACATTAGACATAATCAAAGCATAAAAAATCATTTTTTTATTGTTTATATTTAGTGCATTCTTCAGCTGATAGAAGGTTGGTATAATTTTTCTTACTTTTTTAATAAGACAGTAAAATGTAATCATGGAATTTTCGGTCCTTATCAATTTCCATTCCTAATTATTTAATTTTATGTACTCTTTTAATTACCATACAAGAATTTTTACTTGAATTGTTGCAGTCAGGATTGCACAAAGTTCCATGTTCACCTCTTTTATTTATGAGAGATGGCAATTGGTAGAAAAACGATTTTCTCTTCATTTAAAATAAGTTCATTTTTTTAAAGTAATCCCTTAGTTTTAGGAAATCTGTTTGTAGGTTCGGTACCATTTTTTTTGTAGCCAGAGTTAATATACAGTATAAAAATATTATACACATATAAAGTTAACTAGTTTCCAAGTTTTTACGCAATGTCATTTACGTAAATTATGAAAATATCACAATGCTTCGAGATTTTCTAACAAAAACTTGTTCTAGCTATTATCACAGTACATAAAGAGTAAGCAAGCAAATAAATAAATAAATGAATAATATAAATAATACTAATTACTTAGTGTTGGCTTTATACCATTATAGTGATTATTAGTTTCACAATCAGTAATTATACAAATGATCAATTTTGACACATCGTAAAGATACATAATAATTGTAATAATTCGTACATGACTTAAGTTCCTGTCAATTTTAGTTATACACAATTTCAAAACTTTTAGTTACGGGTTTGTTAGTTGCAATCAATTCTTAAATTTAAGTATTAAAAATGCCATCCTAAAATAAATTTATCCACATTTTCTTACGTTGATAATTTAACAATATGTGAAATAATTATAAAGGTTGTAATTATCTTTGTTTCCATGTTTTTTGTCTTTCAATTCTTTCTTTAGTTTAGTTAGCATTATATAGATATATATATAGGTTTAAGCAATTATTAAAATGGTTATAATATACACATTTTTATTTCTTTTTCTATATTCATTTTTTAATCTTGGAAGTACGAACACTGATTTGTTCTTCTTAAAGCTTTCTTACATCTTTGGATTAAAATTTTTATATGTATTTGAGTAATAATTCTTCATTGTAGTTATATAGACCCTTAATTCAGTTATTTTCAATATGTTATTTTCCTTATATAGTTTTATTACTTAGTTGTTTTTGCTTTGTCTGCAGATAACACCTTAATTACTTTATTCTGCAGTTTTTGCAGTTTTTTGTTAGATAATCTGCTTTAAATCCATATAATTCGATTCCATATCATAAGATACTATTTATCCAAGCATCATATAGTATTATTTTATTTTTATTATTTAGGATTCCTTTTTTTTTGATAAATTTTGGATCGTAGGTGTGTTAGTTTATTTATTATTCACAATAAATACGTGTTAAAATTCCAATTTGCGTCAATTTACATGCCTAAATATTTTGCTGACTTGCTTTCGTAATCTTGTAGAGTCTTTTATAATTTCTGTTTACACCCCCTCTGGATTATGATAATTCTTATAGTGTTTAAAAATATATATTTCTTTATATTTATTCATCTTAGGCACTGTGACATCCATTTGTACTGTTTTTACTGTTAACTTATAAATAATTCGTTTTCTATTTATTAAGTTAAATCCATATTGTAAATTTTCCATCATTCTGTCATATTTGTTTACAAGATCACTATTGTGTCTTCGGCAAATAAAAAAGTTTGTGTTGAGTGAAGAGTCTGCAATATCATCTGCGTGTATTAAATATAATAAGGGTCCTAAAACTGATCCTTGTGGTGCTCCGAAGCATGTGTTGTTAAGGTAACTAATTTTTCATTTAATTGTACTCTTGTTTTTCTATTTGTAGATAGCTTTTTATTATAATATATATTTTACCTCTTATTCCTACTTTTTCACATTTCCTTTATAATATACCTTGGTCAAACTTATCAAAAGCTTTTGTAAGTCCACAAATATTATTCCTGAATATTTTCCATCGTTTAATGCTTTTGTAATTGACATTAATTTTGTAATTAACATCTGTTAATAGTTCAGTTGTTCCTTTATTATTTGTGTATATGTACTGTACTTTCGTTAATATTTGTATTTTTTCTAAAAAGTTTCTTATTTTATTTGCAAAGAATTTTTCTATTATTTTAGCAATTATAGAAAGTAACAATAGGTTTATAATTATTTATATCTGTTTTAATTTCCTTTTTGTATATCGGCCTTGTAACTTGTATTTTTTTTACATCTGGCCAACATTCCTTGTCAATTATTGCATAAATAAGTTTACTTGTAGCTTTAGCTGTGTTTTCTTTACTTTGTTTTATGTGTTCAGCTTGTATTGTATCAATTTCTGTTGGTTTTGTACTTTTTAGTTCATTTATTATGGCTACTATTTCCGTTTCATTATTATTCTCAATATAAACGGGACAGAAAGCCAAATGGGCTCGATAAATGTTAAATAAATACGGATGCTAACCTATTTATATTGCCTTTTGGACTTAAATGTCAGACTGCCTGGGTGGTAGAGGACTCTGGCCTTTGAAACCTAAGGTCTTAGGTTCGAATCCCCGCACAGGCAGTCTGACATTTTAGTCCAAAAGTCAACGTAAATAGGTTTGCATCCGTATTTATTCTCAATATACATTGATTTCTTTATTCGGTTATGTTATCAATTTTTATTTAATTTTTATAGTATTCTCCCTCTTTATAAATTTCAAGTTTTATTTCAAATTTTTATCTTAATTTTGGTACTTCTTCTAAAAATATATCACTAAAATCATTTGCAATGTCTAATGTGGCTTCTGTTTTAAATGTTTTTATTATACTTTTATTAATATTTTCCTTTTTATTTTTATTTTTAAGTTCGTTTATCGCACCCAAAAATTTTCTTTTGTTTGGTCATCGTGGCTGAGTTGTGAGAGAGCTCAGCCTGGTTGCTGGAGGTTTGCGGATCTGGTCGAACCCCTGGAAACAAAGTCCCCTCCAGGACTGCCGGCCAGGGTAGCGTGAGAGGCTACCATGCTCCTTCAGCGGCTATGGGAACTATTCTGGCCAATTCTGGACAATCTTTCGGCCCCTACGATGATCGGAGGTTTCCCGGATCGAATCCCCGGGTTGGCACCTCCCTTTACCAGATATTTCTTCTTCTCAAAAAGTCTGGTAATGTTCAAAATTGAGCCGGTTCAGCCATACAAGCATTAAGTTGCTCAAAGAAATTATTTAAAAAAAAAAAAAAAAAAAAAAAAAATTTTGCTTCAGTTTCTCCATTACTCCTCTAAAATATATGTATCATCTTTATAATTTTCTACTTCCAATCCTTTTGAGTCGTTTAACAGTGTACCTATTATAACATTCCCTGTGACTCATACCGAGTGATGTTGGGTTTTCAGAATTCTTAAGGAATGTTGTAGCCATTCCCATAATTCATCAATGACTCATCGATACAACTACAAAAATAAATTCGAATTCGATTTTAACTGAAGAAAGGGATAGCTCAACCCTGAGCCCTAAAATAAGATAAATCCGCGACAACAGTTATTAACAGTAGACAGCGAAAAAAAACGAACATAAATAATAAATAATAATAGCAATTTGTCGCAAATTGAAACAGGTCTGGCAAGGTCCTTAGGAGAGATCCCTGACTGCCAGTCTAAATTACAAACAAAGATAATTACATATAGTGATGAAAGTATGGCCAGGGGAAGGAAAGATAATTGGTATGGGGACACAAATGCCTTACCACCAAGGTTAGACCGGCCAGGGACTCTTCCCGATGGCATCGCCAAACAAGTTGGACAAAAGAGATGGAAAAATTGGCCCAACTAAAAAAGAAAAGCAGATATAAAAGTGAAGAGGTTAAAAAAAACATCGTTAAGTAAAGAAGTATGGTTATGATATATTCTAAAACCAATGCATCCCTAAAATGGGAATTGTCACCACCATAAAATAAATAATTTAGAATTAAAATGATTGTGCTCAGTAAAAACCATGATTGAACGAACCGCAAACTGCTGGCCCAAGTAAAAAGTGGAATAGGTCTTAGGGACTGAGTGGATAATTCTCCGGGCGGGGAAGAAAAGGACGAAAATTTACAGCCTAAAGCCGCGTTTTGAAAGAAGTGAGTGACGGCGCAGAAACAGTCTCGTTATCCAGAGGGTTCCAGACTGGCACAACTCGCAAAGCAAAAAAGGATTACTTGGAATCAAGTCGAAATTTGGGTATAACGAGATTTAAACGGTTACCATGAGTCTGGTACACCGAACTAAATTCAAAAATGGTAATTCAATGGGGAAAAACAATGTATTATTTTAAAAGTTAAGATTAGGTCAGCCTTTAAATGTATACATTCCAGGGAATCCAATCCAAGGTCATGAAGTCTTTGACTGCATCGCAGTGTACGCATGCCCGGTAGTGACTTTGTATGCCAATCAATGTCCTTGAAGAGGTCGGGAGACCAGACCTGACTCGCATATTCGAGCAATGGTCGGACATATACTTGTATGCCCAAAGCCCAGTGTAAAGGTTCCCAGAGTTAAAACACCGGCAGACCATAGCAGATCTGCGATCTGCCGCTGCTGCAATAGTGTTGCAGTGTGAGGAAAATTTGAGATCCTGCTGAAACCATACTCCTAGATCTCTGAAGATGGTAAAAGTTTCCTTGAGTATTGTATTACCGAGCATACAATTTAACCCACTGGTGAGTTTACCAATTGCAATGCAGTGACGTTTGTCACAAGAGAGTGGGAGCTGTCATTTGAGTGACCAATTGTAAATTGACTTGATACAATGCTGCCGACTCACGGTGTCATCAGATGAAATAACCGGGTAGTGGAGTTTAGGGTCATCAGCAAACTTCTCCTGAGAAACGTTACTTTCATTGATGGTCAAATCGTTTAGATAAAAAATGTAAAGGAGGGGACCAAGGGCCGGGCCCTGGGGTACCCCACTAATTAAGGCTGTAGGCAAGGAGAACTCTCCCTCAACAAAAAAACGTTGGGAGCGCCCCGTGATTAAGACAGAAATCTACGATAATACATTTCCCTGGAAGCCAAGCTGATGCAGTTTAAACAGTAGTTTGGAATGGACAACGAACTCAAAAACTTTTTAAAAATCGAATATGATAATGTCCGTTTTAATGTCTAGGTCAAGTGCCTCAGTCCAATTATCGAGAGCCAGCAGGAGTTGATGAACTGATGATCCACCAGACAAAAACCCAAATTGGTCTGGGTGGATCAGAATGAAATTATTAATGTGGATCATCATTGCGTCGCAGCTCATAGTTTCCATTAATTTACATGGAACAACGGTTAAGGATATTGGTCGGTAGTTCTGCGGATCGGTGGCATTGCCCTTCTGGATGATAGGAACTACCAAAGCAGTGGACCAAATAGATGTCAGAATTCCCGATGAGAAGGAAAGTGTAAAGAATATATTAAGGGCAGGTGAAATTTGATCACCAATTGTCTGTAGAAGAAAGAAGAAAAGTCGTCGGGGCCCACGGAATGGGTCGGCCTAAGGCGGCCAATAACAGTACGAATGTCAGAGACCCGGAAAACAACATCAGAGGAGTCGTGAAGGGTGCTGGACCTAAGAAAACTACAGATAGAAGGAGTAGAGCCATCATCAGTGATGCCGTGTCTGTGGAATTCAGAAGGAGAAATAATAAGGCTTCCATTTACCTGCAGGGGAAGTAGCGTACGAGAGGGTTTAGGTTTAAATCGATAGAAACGAAATAGGGCAGATGGATTTGCTTCACTTAAAACTTTTTTTCCTGATTGGAGTAAAGTTACTTAACACAATTTGAGTAAAATTTCTGTAGATTTAAGTAAGCAGAATGATTAGCAGTCGACCACTCATCACGAAGCCGATGCCAGGCAGCAAGCTTTTTTCTCCGAATAGAAGACAGTTTCTTCAAATGAACCACATTCCTGGGTTTGTGGCAAATAGACATTTTCGCGCAGCCGGCAGCGCAGTTGCGAAGGATTGTTAGAAAATGATTCCATGCAGAATTTACGTCGACAAAAACGTTTAGTTCCGGTACCCAGTTTATGAGGTCAAGCAGGTTCCGCAATTTTGCATAATCAGTACTTACGGATTGACGGCACAGGGGAAGCAAAAGCTTGTGATGGAGCTTGAAATTGACCCTGAAAAGATCGCTTCTCCCAATTGCTCGATAACATTGACGTCTAAGATGGCACGATCATCATCGGCTAGAATGATGTCTAGAATATTTTGACCACGTGTTGGCTTGGTTACAAGCTAACTGAACATGCAGTCAGCAATTTGGTCAAGAAATTTGCCTTGTGTAGTTTCAGTAGAAGAGAAGGTAGACCAGTCACCAGTAGAAAGATTAAAATCCCCGAGCACAATATTTGAGGAGCCAGGAATCAAAGATATTTTAACGTACGTGCTGGTTTTGGTAAACGAAACTAAATCAAAGCCATGCGGAATATAGACCAGAACAAAGTTTAATTTAGCTATTGGAAGTCTGACAGAGAAAGATCCAACTTCTTTGGCTGAGCTATTCAAGAAGAGGGTCACCCCCTTTCGGATGATAAGTGCAATCCCTCCGCATGGGTGCCACGAGCTCGACAAATGATCTCGTAATGAAGGCCGTTTAGGACTGTGGCATCAGGGACAGAGCCACGTTTCCGTCACAAAGATTAGGTCATGTGAGAAAGAGGCCAAGAGTAGTGGAAAGTCTGCAAATTTGTCAGCAGGCTGCATGCATTAAGAAGTAAACAATTGAGGTGGTGAGGTACAGGGTTGGAAACAGTAGCGGGCTGCAGAGGAAAGATGCCATGGAACTGATAGGACGAAGGCAGCATTGGACTGAAATAAATGCGTAGGGTTGTTAGCCTATTACAGTTCCCACTTAGTGCTTTATGTTTTCCAAAGTAGGTCCAACCCCTTGGGCAAACCATCCATATAAAAGAGTGAACAAAATTTCATCAGAGAGAGATATATTTTCCAGGTAAGTTAGGTGTATTCCATCTCTGGCCGTCATATACCTGTTGGATAGTATTTGGTGATCCAATGATATAAAGTTCCAATTTCCCAAGACACAACGAGCACGGCGTAAGGTATTACCTTTGGATACCGAATAATCTTCCTCAGAATTTAGTTGTTAACTCGAAGAAACAAACCAATAATGGACACTCTTGAAAAGGGCTTAATGTGTTGCACCTCAATAGCAGATCTAACAAGACAATCAGTAATTGTTACAGGAGGATCGATATGGATGTTATTGGATCCTGCGCAGATTAAAACGTGAATGTTTACGTCTGCATTTGAAAGGATGAGCTGAAGCATGTTTGTGATTTGTTGACCTGTGCAGCCAGGAATGGTCCAGGTCATGAATCTAGGAATAGAGTTTGTTCTAAGTGCACGTACATTGGAGTCCCCAATGGTGACTATTTAGCAATCAAATTTGGAGGTGCTGTTGATGGAACTGCTTGCATTAGGGGATGGTACAGGATTAAATTTATTTAGGCGTTCAATAGATTCTTGCACAGAATGTGGAGACTGGTTCAGAAGAAGGGTCAGATGTGAGGCTCTAGATGCACTAGGTGCTGTTGGGTTGCATACTATGTGTATTTCTCGATACCGTTGATGATGAACAGTTACATTTTTGGGTAAGGCAAATGGAGTGAACTGACTTCTGTCAATTACAGGCCTCTGCGGACCCAGATGGCAGTTATTAGATAATGCGCCAGAATTGTGGAAAGTTTTGGGTTGTGATGGAGAAGACTTCAAAATGTCTACCAGAGATGAAATAATTTCAGGTTGATAGCTCGCAGTAGAGGACAACACCGAAGTGACCTTGAAAATGGGAACCAGGAACACTATAGAACTAAGTCAAGCTTATGTGCTTTTTAATTTTGTGTTGATTCCTATGTATTCGTTACTGGTATGTCTATTTCCAGAAAAATATATTGTAAATTCTCGAAAATCAAAGTTTAACTGCCTGCCGACGGCACTGACCTTCATCAATATTTAGTTGGTGATGTCACTATTTATGGTTAAATGACAAAGTCGTAGTGTTGGTTTTTAATTAATTTTGTAACAAGTTGCAGGGATGCCAACAGCAACCAGCAACCTTCGAAGTGAATCAAGATTGGCACAGGGTGGGATAAGGTGAAAATGTACATGGGGATTTATAACGTCGTAACCCTTACAGGACAAAACTACTTATAATTCGGAATTATCACTTGCATACTCTTGATGTGATAGTAATTCGTTATGAGCAAATTAACATTCCCTCAAATTCAAATTGGAACCAGTTTACTGCTAGACCCAATGGATTATGTGCAAACAAAACAGTATAATAGACAAAACAAGTTCTGAGCTGACTTGTAATGCAGTGATATGATACAAGCAATTGTTACTATTCATAAACAGACTAATAATATATCTGAAACTACTGTAAGAAATGCGTGTGAAAGTTACCCTGTTTGTAGCCACATGATTTGAATGGGTACAAAGTAACACTAATCGTAGCTATTCATATTTAAGACATGCACAATATTGCCACAATACTCTACTATATCAGTATACCATTCAAAAACAGGTAGACAATATTGTTGTAACTTGAAACCAAAATAATATTTTGGAGAGTAGTGATATCTTACACAAAACACCCCAAAAATGTGTCCAAATGAAATAGTTAATTTGATCTGGCTTCAAATCTCCATGCTTGCAATAACAATGATGGCTATTGAGCAAATCAAGTCAGAGTTGATGAAATTTGTTCTTTCGCATTTTGGGCAAGTTCCTTTTACCAGAATTTGTCAGATGACAAAAACAACACATTTATTTGTCACAAAGAGGTAAGCAAACCTAATGAAGTGTTTTAAAGCAAAACAACTTCCTCATAAATCTTTCCAGAGATATCACAGTAATGCCCAATTTGGCGACCTGGTCATAAGAACTTGTGGAGTCACAGGAAAGTCTGTGTATGGCTTTGGATTTATGGTCAACAAAGCCAACTACTCTAGCCATTATTTCAATCATGTGGTTAAGAATAAAACTGAAGTGATTGATGTTTTGCTCAAATATTTTTTCAAGTGTCAAGCTGAAAGCTAAAGAAGCTTGGGGTAACTTTTAACCAATCATAGCACAGAAATTTCGTCTCAAAGGTATCATGATTTCGTATCTGAAAATGGTACAGAACAAATTTGAATCATTATAAAAACATCGCAAAAAAATTCTATCAAGGAAAAAACATACCACCTGAAGGTTGTGCTCAAGCATGTTTGTATGTGGTGAATATGCATATTGCTATGGATTGTGCAATTTCACCATACACCAAATCACTGTGTGAATTAAGAGGAAATGTTAAACCAACTAATGACAAATTATAAAGCATGTATAGCAATATAATGATGTATTTCACCCACCGGTGCAAGAATACAAATATGCTCCACTTGCTGTATCCGACTAACAATATGATTTCAATCGAATGAATCATCGAGGTTTTTTTTATCCCACAAACATGAAGCTGCTGGTAATGTATGATATGAAGTTTGCTGGAATTGTAAATCGGGGTGATTACTTTGATAGTATAAGTTTACTTTTCGTTAGTTCCTAAAAAATGACAGTGATGTCGAACATATTGACCAGGCTGATAGGACACGTCATTTCTTTTTTTTATAGTTTTTTTAACCTTTTTTATTGCGTTGCTTTTTTCTTTATTTCCTTTATTCATTAGGTAAGATTGCAGCTATATTACCATCTACGATTTCAGCTGCTTTGCTATCGATCCACGGACCACACCTCTGACACCCTTATGCTTATGGCCAAACCAATCCAGGGCCAAGTTTCCTTTAGGAATTGTCCCACGAACGGTTTAATCACAGGCAATAGCAATCTTCGTTTAGGGCAATGAAACTAACCAACATCCAGAGTTTATGTCCTAGAGTCTATTCCACGGAGACTTAAATAACACGGAGTCCACAGAAACAAGTCACAGCATTGAATACAAGCTACACAACAGTGAAAATGAATAGGGGTATTGTCGTCATCACAATCATTCAGTCAAAGGAGATACAAAGAAGGTTGAAAAACAAAACAGATCAAGATATGCTACACACATTGGTGAAACTAGACCATTGTTAAAAATAAACTATTTGCAAACAGAAATTGCCTTAAAAGGAAATTAAACACTTGGGCTAGGCACGTATTTCCAATAATTACAAAAGAAAATGACACCCTGTAGTAAATTATTGGGCAGGGAATAATATCCGCAGTCATTTTTGCCTGATACCCTGTTATTAAATCTAATTGATATGTGCTTTTTTCATTCTGTAATTGTGATTTTCATCCAGTTTAATGAATAAATCAAGTATCCAGCTAATTGAAGGTGAGATTCAGGAGGAAGCAGTGGGCATTACATAGGTGACGAATACGTATGTTACCCTTGAATAAATAGAAGACGAGTTTGATGATGAGGTACACATTAATGGTTATGGCACTGAAACTGTACAGAATACATTAGGTCAGCGAGTTCTGGGGATTCAAGAACAAATAAACCCAGCAGTTTTAAGTAAAAGACATAGGGATAGCAAAGGTTGGATCAGAAAGTTTTTTCTTTGAAAGTTAGCCAGGGAGGAGTTTTGGGTGGATGTAAACATCTCGTGGCTTCCCCCTCCTGGCCAAGACACACGTCTCCCACACAATGGAAATGGTATATGAAAGCCAGAGAAGCAGAACAATCATGACATTTTCTGTCAATATATCCAGGAATCTCTACACCATTCGGACGTGTGAAGAAGGGGAGAGGAACAGTGAGGAGGAACACAGAGGAACAGTGGATGCAGGGACAATGCCAGAGGCAGGATTCTTTAAATGTAGAGAAAGCAGTTTATAAAATGATGCAGGCCACCGATTCAGTTATATACTCATATTGTGAAACACGTGTGTATAATGGGGAACTTGCACAAGATCCTTTCGACGAACACAAAAAAAGGTACAGATATTGTTCATTTCTAACACTATTTCCAAAGTGTAACGATTTTGTTGAAGACAAAGAAAAGGTTCTGATGTATTGCCAAGGGCAGGACGAATGTGATTGTGGTTGTATGAAATTATGGAAGTGTAGCACACATCCTCTGTAATCATTCAGGTTCGGGTATATAAACCATATAGAGAATGAGGAATCATCACAATCCCAACAAGAAGACACAATGGTATCGTTCTTGGTTCGTTAAAGAGGAGCCGATATCTTTCCCTGGTTATAAACAGCTGTAGTTTTGATGCGCTCCCAGCCGAAGCCATGGTGCAGGTAGGAGAGAGGGACAATTTTGCTAGGTAAATTTAATCGAAAATTCTTAGGATCTTTCACATACCACAATCGACATGACCACCAGACATTATAGGGCCTTTCTCTTCCCGAAAATGCCTGGGGTGGCTGAAGTCATGATCGAACCAGGGACCTCTTGCACATGAAATGGTCATGCTACCCATTAGGCTATCTTGGCCCTGTTATAAACACCGGGGGATGTTGATTAAAAATTCATGCAGAGGTCGCAGGTTTGTAAACGGTGTTTTAAGGCCACTACGGTGAAAGAACCTGATGCTATTCGACAAAATACCCTCAGATCAAGACTCGCGTTACTAGTAATAACAACACTTGACGAGTTCCCATTTTGTTTAGTAAAAGTATTTCTTTTGTGAATAATTCACAGACTTATATTTAAGCTGTTCATCTGAACATTAATGGCGAAGAAATGTAACATTCGTTACGCGAAAGTCAAATTAGGAATTGTGCTGGATGTAAGGAAACAGCAAAGGTTCTAGGTTCAGCATCGCATAACGGAATTAGGATCGGGTCAGACATCATGTTACAATACTAAGAACTTGTTAAACTTTCAGAGGGGCATACACAACAGAATTTGGATTGAATAAGAAACATCTCGTAACGAAATTTGGGTGACTAACCAAGGAGCTTCAGATTACGGAATAAATTAGCTGTTTAAATAAAATGCTTCACGTTACGGATTAACTTGCAACTAGCAGGTTACGAGAGCTTAACCTTGGCCATCACTGATTTCAGGTAGCGAACCTTCAATTCATGAAATGCTGCTTCGTGGGTATGACGATGAGCTGTAAAGCGAACAACCAGTTGCAGTACGGTATATGCTCCCCCTCCCAACAAACAGTTGGACCCATGTCGACAAAGTGCATAGAACCATAGAACCAAAAAATAAGCTCCAACTCTTGTCCAAATCCTTTTAAAATAAAGCAAAAACTAAAGTTACGGGAAAGGATCAAATAAAAAACTTCACCACGCAAGTAATGAATTACCTATTAATAACAATAAATCTAACGTCGACAATACTGCCAAAAGCTCCATGGAATAAAACTCCAAGTTCAGTTTCCACAAGTTGGGGTAAATTCAACACCTTACAATATTATATTAACACCACAAACATAATGTTTCGATAAAAAACTCACAAGCAAACCACTCCCAATGATAAGAGACAGCTAGTTTACTAGCGAGAAAACACTAATCAACCATATTTAAATTCAAGGAGGCAACACCAATGAAGAAAAGAAGACAAAAGAAAAAAGATGAAACAAGGAGAGAAAAAGAACAATGATAAAAAAGCCAACCAAAAAAAAAACAAGATCAAAAGAAAAGGAGAAAGCATAAATAAAAATAAGGCATGCATCGTTAGAATGTGAAGGAAAAGAACAGCACAAACCACAGATCACTATCGAAACGCTAGAACATTTTATGGAACAAAATTGAAAAACATTAATGGAGGGTGGGCAAATGTAACGTTCAAAAGAGGAATAAAATTAACTCCCAAAAAAGGAAGAGGGGAGAGTTTAAGAAATGAAACTTAGATGAAGAAAAGGTTGAAGAGAAAATATGAGAAAGAAGAGAAAAAGAAAAAGCCGGAACGAGTCCAACTTAAATAATCAAGATCTAAGGATAGACTAAGGCAAACCAGCCCTTTAACCTAGGTTGTCACAAAATCAAGGAGCAGATATGTGAGTTCAAATGAAAAAGTGCAAATACAAAACAGGCATTTACAACACAGACAAAGAGCATGCAAAATTAACAGGAGAAAAAAGGTGATAAACAAGTTACCAAATCAATCGTACTTAGAAACACTGGTGTTCAATGAACTACTAACTAAAATAGTGCTATCCCAAGAAAACACGTATTTCTAAAACAGTTAATAAAAACCAATAATATGATTAAATAACATGTTCTCTAAACTTGAATTTTAGTATGGTAACACAATATTTAACGATACTCAGGTAAGTAATATCCTGTAGTATTTTTATTTCATGTGATGACGTTTAAGATGATGACATTTAAAGGATATTGCAATAACCTTAAAATAACTGCTCCATGGCCTTTTCCATGGCTGATTCGTTTTATGCTGCTAAGAATGAATTGTGCACCAAATTTCATGGGGAGGGCTGAAGGCTCTTGGGGGCATTTCGTAGGAGTCCATAGCTCGTTCTATTTTTGCTGTTAAGAAAGACTTGTGTACCAATTTCATGCATTTAGCTCGTTTTGAAAATATTTGTTGCTCCACTTCATGATTTCTGGCCAGTGCTCTACAATAATAATTGATCTGACGATGCGAATACTGCAGGCAGATCAAAATCGTGTTCAAAAGGCCCTGATAGGTGTTAATACCTACCGTTTAAGGTATACAAATTGAAAATCGATTTATTGGTTCGATATCTAGGTGAGAGCAAAAGTTCTAGACCATTTGGCTTTCCGTGTTAAGAATATTGTAGTTACATTAAAATAGCATGTGAAAGGCCCTCGGCCTTGTCCACACCTACGTTTTAAGCTATAGATCTTGAAATTCAATTCAGTTGTTCGATCTCCAGATGATGGCAAAGAGTCCCAACAACATTAATGATTTCTGCCCAGTGCTCTGCAATAATAATTGCTCTACCAACGAGAATAATGGATTCACATCAAAATCGTGTTCAAAAGGCCCTGGTCGGTGTTAATACCTCCATTTTAAGCAATACAATTGAAAATCGGTTCATTCGACACGATTTGGCTTTCCGTGTCAATAATATTGAAGTTACATTAAAATAGCATGCGAAAAGCCATAGGCCTTGTCCATACCTACAGTTTAAGCTATAGAACTTGAAAATCTGTTTCGTGGTTCGGTCTCCAGGTGAGGGCAAATAGTCCCAACAACAAACACAACAAGAAATGGCCATACTGTGGACGTCGAACGTTTCGATTGTTGTCATTAAAGTTTGTAATGCAGTGAAATAGTTGCGACACGACCCCCAAATACTGAATTTCGTTGGTATGTGTCAATTCTGGGCGATACTATAGGAGGTCAAAGTTTGACGTTTAACGTGGAAGTTCATGCTGAGGCTTACATAAAGACCGCTACCGCAGTCCTTGATATACATGTAAGGCCATACCTCTAATAAACACTCTTATAAAAAGAATTCAATTTGGTCCAAGGATTTACTCTTGAACCGTACACTGATCCCATACTAAGAAATTTCGTATAAAAGACGCACTGCAATCAATGAATCAGTCATCGTGCATCTCCAAGCCACACAGAGGAACAGAACTGAGAAGCACGAATACTTTTCTTTTATGAAATTTAAACAAACTGTGCTTTAGGTTACAAAATATAGACTAATAGAACTTAAAATACCATCGTTAACTGTTTGTATAAAATTAGAAGAGAAACTCCGTGTCTTTCCACTCTGTCTTTATAGCACTCCTGTTAAAGAATTATTTGTGCAGTTTTTCAGACAGTATTATTATCGGAATTCTTTTTATGTAGTATGACAGACACCTTTGTTTTATCTCTTTTGTAGATGAACAAATTATTATCGCTATTGTTGTATTATTTTTGTCAGATTAATATAGCAGCCGAGATGTTTCCTTTGAAACCTTAAATGGCATTTGATTTAAAGAACGAAGTGCACTTAACTTGCTCTATAATCGACGGTGTTGTCCGAATACATATTCGAAAATCTGTTGCAACACCCATATCTTAACAACCTACTAGTGAACGGGGCATGCCACGTTGGTACTAAATGGCAGTTATTCGACCGTTGGTCGACTCAAATCAGCAGTTCACGTCTGGCAGAAGTGCTCTATACCACGCCTAAATTTGGCGTGAGCTATTTCACCTAGGATGGAGAGAAACATCTCAGGTTTGTGATGATAAACAAAAAAACATTGATATTTCGGTTGAGCAATTTGACATTATGAAAGTATCCTTGGGCAGAATCAATGACGGGTCAATTTGTTAACCCAAGATTCGCAAGTCATTGTTTGTCCACACTTTTAAATATTTTTATATACTTTTAAAAGTCTGTCACATTAGTGAAAAATAACAAAATAATACGTATCTACATATATAATACGGAGTAGGTGGCCAAGTCACCGGCTACGTCATTACGTCGTATAATCAAGTACCCCACCCTGTAGTGCCATCTGTTGATGGGATTCGCCTTCAAATTCGGTTTGGGACCCTTTTTCAACGTCTTCGAACAGATGGCGCCACTTACCAAACCTGCCATGTAATCATCTATTGACGGCCTTGGACTACAAGTTCGGGTTATAACACTTTTCCAAAGTCTTCGAACAGATGGCGCCACTTACCAGACAAGCCGCACCGGTTTTGGGTTCGTTTTTTGGTATTGTTGTGGTACCAAAGCGGCCAACAAAGTTTTAGTCGCGTGGACTGTGTCATTGTCGGCGTTTGGGCTAAAAAAAAAACAACCCGTGTCTACTAAACCAGACAACTTTAAACCAAACGACGATTGGTTCTTAATTTCGAAGGCCCCAATGGGCCTCAAAATTGGCGGCCTGATTTAGGAAAGGCGCATTTATTTCCTAAATGTTCACTTCTAGAAAGAAGTTGAATTGTTTTTAAGTGGGCGGCAACAATCATTGCTTGCAACAATGTCGCCACGCACGGTACCCAGGTGAATTGTTTGAAAGGATTAACTTAAACATAGGGTTACTTGCATACTGAATGCTGGATTTCTCAGGGCTTTTTTTAGCCTTCAGTCAAACATACGCATGCGACTTTTCCGGGGCTGCTCCAAAGGTGAAATGTCACGGGGCGGCATTTTCGGGGGGGTGCGGGAGAGGGTGCCAGGGCAAGTGTGTGTGCCGGGCAGTGCGCGCTATACCGAAGTGAATTGTTCAAAGAATTTACTTAAACATGGGATTACTTGCTTACTGAATGCTGGATTTCTCAGTTAGATGGTTTTTTTAGCCTTCAGCCTTCAGAATGTCACGGGGCGACGTTTTCGGGGAGGGAGAGGCGGGCAAGCACGTATGGGGGACACGTATGCGAATCCGGAAGGGGGCAGGAGTGTGGGGATTGGGGGGGGGAGGTTAAAGTAATTGTGGAGAGGGGGGTATATGTGGGAGCCATTCATATGTTCGGTCTTCGGTTTGATAAATTTAAAACCAAAGACCAAACACCTGAGGTGCCAGAGGGAGACGGAGAGTTATTCAGAACCCACACTATGGGAGTGCAGGAAGGGGATGCGACGGGGTGCGGCAGGGGCAGGGGAAGGGGGGCCAGCGATGTGGGGGGGGGGGCGCAACTAGTATATAATAATAATCGAAAAAAAGACGTCTTTCATTCAGCGTTGGATTCCCCACCATGACAGACATAGAGTTATCATATCCCTCAGTTAAGACAGCCATCCACCAATAGCAAAAGAATCCTACAGTGGTCGTTACATTCGTTACTTGTGATGCTCACATTGTTTTCCCCAATACCTTATTATTATGTGATGGCAAACCAAGCAGTGCTACATAAAAATACAAAGTACATTTCGAAAATTTTCAGTTGAAAATTTTCGAAACGTTGTTTGTATTTTTATATAGCACTGCTTGGTTTGCCTTCACATAATCTGTTACATGTTTTTTGTAATAGATATCGGTGAGTCTTAGTCGATTTAACGGTTATAATTGCTCGCGAGCGAGAAACGGCTAGTCCACTATCGAGGGGGTGGAGGGAAACTCGAGTGGGCGAAGCCCACGAGTTTTTTTCTCTAGCCCCGAGATAGTGGACTAGCCGTTCGAGCTCAAGAGCAATTATAACCGTTAAATCGACTAAGACTCACAGATATGTATTTTAATGCTAAAGTGTGACGTCGAACCAACATATCTAGTTATTTGGGATTTAAAAAAATTATTTGACAATTTTATTTGTGAATCATAACATAAATTCCTGAACTCAAACTTCCGGTTTTAAATTACTGTCTGCGAAAGTCTCACTTACGCGAGGACGTCCCTATATCCAGTCCCCGACGTTTGTGTTTAAGGTAAAACCGTATTTTTTCTACTTTATTAGTTTAAATAAGATATAGCATATAAAATGCGCTATTCGCTTGAGTCTCGGAGGTTTGTAGGTGTGTTTAGGAAGTGTCAGTATCGTAGTTTTCGTACCGTCAGAACGAAAAGTTGTCGGGTGCGGGTCGGACCATTGCTCCATGGGTGGGGGCGTAGCATAGTAGCCTACTCGAGGTTTTTTTTTCGTGTTAGTCCGATAAACGTCGCAGGTTACAAATGTGCCTATTTACGTTGGTTGCAACGGGGTTTGCTGGTTGAATTTTTGTTGTGTACGGTAGTTTTGCAAAGTTGGTTATTATATGTCACAAGTCACCCCGGCTGGAGCATGGGTTGTGTAGAGCGCGGAAAAAGTGTTAGGTTATCAAAAAATTGTGGGTTATCAAAATTAACCCACGGTCACGTGTGTGGGTTTTCAGATTAACCGTATATAACGGCTACACTTTTAGCATTGGGATGTGTTGGCGTGACGTCACCACCGTGCATTAAACTCCATTGTCCAATACCGACAGGAACTTGAATGCAACCATTATTGACGCTCTGACTGGTGAATTTCACTTGAAATCGTACTGAGTCAGTAATTATTTCGCAAATGTGCCGTTCTACGTGAGATTTCCAAAGCCAGAAAATGAAGATACTGTGATGAGGATTTTAAAGACTATTTATACCAGTACCATTTTAGGAATAAAGCCATTAAAGAAGAAAACAACTAAAAGAAAATATTTTACAAGAATGATGAAACTCCTACAGAGTTCTGGCAGACGAAGATAAATTCAAAGTACTGTTCAAAACCCTTCTTCCAGCCTGGTTAAGCCAACACTTCGAAAGAGTGTACGATCTGACCAACCCATTCATTTCACGATTTGTTAAGTTTTACCCTTGCATGCCAGCCATGCTGATAAATTCGAGCTACTACAACACGACGTCTTTAAGTTTTGCATTGATTAAAGTATGAAAAAAGCGATAACAACAACAGAGGTGTGTCTGTGGTTTTTTTTTATTTAATAGTTTGTGAAATACATTTTGATATCGGGAGTGCATAAATGTTGCAGTGTAGAGAGACGAAGTGTCTTAAGGAATTTTTATGTGTTTTAAGAAACTTAGATGGTGTTTGACGGTATTTTATTCCGTTCCCAGGAGTGGTATAAAGGGGATCAGGAGCCTGGAATGGATCACTCGTGGATGAGAGGCTGAAACATCCTGCCGACTATTTTCGGTGGGTCTCACGTTTTCTGGCAAGAGTTCAACAATCACAAATTGATTTTAAACTTTCAAGAACTTATCAACCCACTTCCAACCAGCGTTATTTATTGCTACGGGGATGACCAGCCTCTTTTTGACTTCTTGAGAAAAACCTGCACGATTCCCATTCAATTTCACTCTAAATACAAGTAAATTTAATAAATTATGTCGTTTTACGAGGTACTCATCACAGAGGCCTATCACTAATAAACGTTGTTCACAACCTACATCTCAAAACGTTAAGAACTATTTCCCTAAACACCCAGTATTTGTTTCTGTTCACATCTAATCGGGACATTTGGCAAATCACCGTTTTAGGCAGACAAATTGGAGTATACAAAGACTGTAAAACTGCCATTTACAAGGATTCGACCAAAGGATCCTATCATTTTCTATTCCTAGACATGCAGCCCTCTTCACACGAAGTGTTAAGGTACTGTTCAATCTGCCTACTGTTACCTGCCTACATAGTGTAGCTGAGAGAATCCTTGATTTCATTCCATTATTCAAATTACTCCGTTTAAAAAGCCACCTCTCAGCATCTGTCCAGAGGTGCGACAGGTGCTGTGTTGAGCTTCCCTAAACTTCTTAAAAGGAAAAGTACCTTTAACATCGATCCAGAAGAAAACTCGCAAGAAATACAAAAAAGTGCTCTTAAACCTATCTTCTAGAAGTTGCAGTGAAAAAGAAAAACACAAACATTTAATTGAGAACCAAAAGGGTTGGTTTTTAGGAGCTTTCTTAACACCCGTTCTAAGTCTACTCAGTGGTTTATTATCAGGCCACAAAGAAAATTGTATATACGCAAGCAGTTGGTACGTGAGCTACCGTCAGTGATGAGAGAATCATTTCTCACCCCGGTCACAATTTACCCAACCACTAATAACTTGGACGGTTTCGATGAACACGATATTAACCAACCAAACCCTTATGGAATACGACAAATCCAAGCTTTACACTCAGATGCTTCAATGTTATTTAGACGTCGACAAAAAGTATGAAACTGACGCCTTAAAAGTAATGCTCACATCTTCCAGCACCACCACACGGCTGGTGCTCCAGGTGCCGGGGACCAATTCCGCAGCAGGGCAGGTGCCAGTGCCAGCACCCCTGGCCGGCTCTGCCAGCTCGTCGAATGATAATACTACTAGCACGTCGACTGAAATGGAAGAGGAATTAAAGCCTGTTTCTGAATTTAGGCGACGTGTTCGTGCTACCGAAAATATACAGGAGCGAATCAGACGTTTTCAGACATTGATGACTAGGAGTACGACGATATAGGCCAGCTAATACACGACGGTAAAGCGCTCGAAGGATCGGACATTGTGGATTTAATCCACGGCTCAATAACGAATAATAAAATGCTGAGAAATAAGTGAAAGAAATCCCGGGTTTACGTTTTATTAGACCACGCAAGACCATGCTGAGACATTCTAGCCTGCTTTTAAGAAGATATATAGATGAGGTCGCCTACCGCTCCGGTATTTGTGATCCAGACCAAGCGTCGGGACCTTCGCCTAAAATGAGTTGAAATCACAACAATGGGATGAGGACTTCACGAGTGACATTTTAAAATGAGGATGAGGATCCTGAAGATGTGGTGGAGTTGCTAGGCTGCAAAGGCCTGTCAAGGCCAAGGGCCCTACAATTTCGCTTAAGGCAGTTAAGAACTGGCTGGCTGGAGAAGCTAATTATACTTTGTTTAGGCCTACTACACGTAAATTTGAATGCAACAGACTTTGAGTCGGTAGGATAGATAAAATTTGTGGCTCCGACTTGGTCAACGTTAGCAACTTAGCTGAATGGGATGATGACGTTCATTAATTGTAATTGATGTGTTTATGAAAGAAGCGATTGCTCAACCCTTACTACTTAAAGGGGGGGTTTCCGTGAGTCATTCCTTACCAAATTATTTAATAGAGGACACGTGCCAGACGCCAGGTGGTCGGCCCACAGAACTGATTACCTAAGTGCTAAAGTATACAGGGTATTTAAGAGAATTAATGTACACCATTACGTCACACAAAACGAAAATATTAAATGCAGCCCAACCAAATGGTTTATTCCTACGCTGCATGAGAGATCAGTCGTTATTCACATGCCAACAACACAAATAATACTGTAAATCGCTTAATAAACGCCCTGGCTCTGCTAACGCCCACCCCCCCCCAAAAAAAAATACCTTAAGGACAGAAATCGTGTAGTAGCTTTATTAACGTCACCCGTCCCACTAATAGTTTTTTTTAGTCAATCATGAAATTTACTAAAAGCGTCAAACGTTTAAAGAAATCAACGTATTATCTCTTTAAACCTTGGTTGTTCTGCAGCAAAATTAACGAAAAGATTCATAAATTTAATAAAATCAAAATTTAATTCACCCCTATTCACGGTAGCATTTGTCGCGAAAAAGTCGGCAATATTAGGCCTACGCGGTCGATCATTAATGTGCGTAATGTGGATTCAGTCTAGTGAAAACGTTATAACTTTTTCTCATTTATTCTCAAATTTAATTTATTAGATCGTCCTCCTTCCAATATCTAACATAATTCAAAGTTATAACTAATTTTTAACCATCACAAACCTTCAAAACAAACACGTGATTCACGACCGGAAAACTCCAACCGGAGTAACATCATAATAGAAGCGGTGGAACGGATGTTTCAAGCGCTTGCACAGTCTGGACACGTCTACCACTTCGCGTCCAATACTGGGTCTCCATGGGTCCAACCTATGCGTCGATTTCTGCCGGAACTTCCATCTTGGACGAGAATATATAACTATGGTGGTAAATGTCAACACACGCATTTCCCAGCGATGAATCACGTTCTGTTTTGAAGGTTTGTGATGGTTAAAAATTATTTTTAACTTTGAATTATTGGTTAGATATTAAAGGAAGACGATCTAATAAACTAAATTTGAGAATAAATGGGAAAAAGGTAAAGTGTTTTCACTTGACTGAATCCATATTACACACATCAATGATTGATCACGTAGACCTAATATTGCCGACTTTTCTCCGATTACAAATGCTCCCGTGAAGATGATTAGAAATTAATTTTACCTTTGTATTATGTTAGATATTAGTAGGAGGACGATCTAATACACTAAATTTGTGAGTAAATGAGAATAAAACCAGTGTGTTAATGCTAGATTGAACCCAGATCACGCACATAAATAATAAACTTTTCCACGATGGATTTTGGCCTAAACGACCACCCGAAAACATACGTTCAGGTCAGAAATCTTATAGTAGCTTTGTTAACACCCCTCCACTTTTTTATTGAATTAATTTTAGCCGCCCATGGGCGTTAAATATGCGATTTACGGTACATAGGTATTTTCCAAAATATAATGCACTCTTATAACTGTTCGTATCATAGGAGCTTTAAGATGAAACCCGTAGAGGTAAATAAAGGTAAAAGGGACAGGTTTTTACTATTTGTACGGCATGGAGGTTTTGCTATAGGGGACCTAGTTGGGGCTTTGAATAGGGGTGTTTTACAAAGGCTGCACTCCAAATTGGTTGGAGAAGATTGTTTATATTAAAAGGAAAAATTGTAAACTTCCTATTCGCACCTATACAGTTAGAGATTACGATAATAAGGATATTATGGGCACCTGGTACAAGCTAGAATTACAATCGATAAAATCCCAGAGGCATGTAAAGTAGAGTGCTCTGTACCAGGAAACTTCAGGGACGCATGGGAATATTTCGTCAAGTGGTTAGGATGCCCCAATTCTTTTAATTTTTTGGTTACCGGTCTCGAAACGATTTAAATATTAACGATGGATTTTTATTTGTGTCTTCCTAGCAACGTGTCTGTTGATCGACACCCAAAAAACACCTTGCAAAAGTATACGGTGCTATTAGCCGAATCCATCCATTTGCAGAAACAGTACAAAGTAACCGTGTGACAAATGTCATTTCCAAACAATTTTAATACTAATCGAAATACGACAGAATTGACTGACGAATGCGGAGCGAGTTTCAAACATCAAGACTGTAAGTTACCTATTTATAAATTAAAGTGCATTAGGTCTGGGCCTTATTACGGAATTCTGACCGATTTAGCCGCAGACATTAATGATACAATTAAAGTGCTTAGAATTAACGGCGCTGCTAAGCTTTCGGCCGTGGATCTCCCCCTTTCTCGATTACCATACAATAAAAGACACAGAAAGTTTCAAATTAGGTAGTGGCAGTCTGACAAAGGAAAGACTTACCTTATTTTATCAGATAGCTTAGTTGAAAAGTGTGGATTTAAGAACTCCGATTTACCTGGATTTGTCACGTTTTGAGCCAGTGAGGGAGCCAGTGAGGGAGCCAGTGAGGGATCCGTGCAGGATTATTACGACAGCATCGATATTATTACGCCACAATTTGTAGGTACCGTTAAAGCACCTTTGTTGTGAATAGTTAACGTCGAGGGTGAAAAAGAGGAAGATACAAACGCGGCATATTACATGGTCCATTATTATCTTTTATAAACCAAAGCAATACATAATATTATCGTAGATATTAGAACCTATACTGGTGCTGTTATATACTTTGGCCCATCTGGTTGCCTCGTCATCAGTCTGCACCTGAGACCTATAAAAACATAGGTAGGCTTCGTCGTCGCTTCATTGTGACGTCATGAGTTATTTGTGCCCGCATACTAATTATTATGACGGTCAAGCGGGAGGCGAGATCCCATCTTCAACAGCAGGTTTTCCCAAGTCGGCCACGGGATCGGTAATTTGTTTACTCTTTGAGATGTATGGCTATCCATTTTTAAGAAGCACAAGCAGCTATTTTGGTGGAAAAGCCGTTAGTACCAACGGTGGTATAGGAGCCGATTATTTTGCTGGAAAATGCTTTCAAGACACTGCTAGAGATCGATTAAGCGAAACTGCGAGTGACCTGATGAGTGATATAGGAAAAAAATTCAAGGGAGTTTTGGGTTGAGGGGTGCTCGTATGAGAATAAAACGTGCATGTTTGGGTAAAGGTAAGATGGCTACGAAAAAAGGAAGGTTACTATTAAAAACGTTTTAGATTAAGTGGGAGGGGTGGCCGATCCCTATATAAACCTGAGCTCTTGCCAGTCAACCACTCATTAGTCAGCCGCCATCCTAAGTATTCTACGCCCATTTTCCTGCGAGTGTTTGTTGAACTCTCCTGACCTGTTTTCTGTGCAACCTACGCAACTTTTTATCCAAAAAAACAAAATATGAATCGTACAGACCACTGGTTTGGTCAACCCTGGACTGCTTATGGATTTTACTATGCTTGGAAGCAAAAGTTATGTGGACGTGTCCCTGATTTTGTTTTATCTCAAGGTATGTGTACAGCAGGTCGCAGCCGAGAAGCCGAGATCGCCGCTTCTCAAAGTCCTCAAGTCAAAATGTATAATTTATGGCTACAATCCATATTTTTTCGAGTGGAAATTTTTTGTTAATGGAAAGCTAGCAGGGGCACCAATGATAATTATGCTTTTAAAGCTTTCCTGCAAACACTGCTGAGTTACTCAACCGATGCTGAAAGCACTCAACTGTGCACGGCAGGGTGGGGCACCTCCGCTGAAAGAAATGGCCGAATCTTTGAAACTTACTTTACTGACGGATACTGACAGTCTTATATACAAAACTGAAACACCTGACATTTACGCAGACATGGAAATATTGTTGCATCTATACGACCCCAGTAATTACCACAGGGATCATTTTTTTATAAAGTGAACTTAACAAAAAGAAATTGCGCACTTTTATTGACGAAACGGATGGGAAAACTATTTCATAATTTGTGGGACTGTGGTCGAAAATGTACTCCTTCGAATGTAGTGGGTCCATAAAAGAGGTTGGTAAAAGCATTCAGAGGAATGTATTGAAAGATGTTATGACGTATGATGATTATTTGTCTTTTTACGTACACACGAAACTTTTTCTTACAAACAAACATCAATTAAAAGTTTCAAGCACCATCTTTTTACTGTCCTGCAAAAATGTTTGGACTGGCATTTTTTGATTTGAAGCGTCACATTTTAAAAGATGGTGTTAGGATGTTACAGTACTGTCATTATTTTCTTATATAGCCTTTTTTCTGTATATACATTGAATGCTTTTGTAAATAGATTAGTTTACCATGAACAATTGTAAATATATTACCTCCCTAACCGACTCAGAATATCTGTGCATGTTGTTGCTTGAATAAACATTCGTACGAAAGTATGTGGTTCGTCTTGTTTCTAATTACTCACACGTTATAGGATAGGTGGTTCCCATTAATGGCTATTTACGTTTTCCCCAAAGCTGTAGGCATGGTCTTCAAGTTACAATTATCTCATTAAGTAGTCAGACAGATGGGGCCATTCTTTTTTGGTCGAGAGTATGAAGGAAAGGAGAAGGGAAAGCCACAAGATAATGGGTGAACGACATTATGGCTTATTTTGAGTAGGTATTGAACGAAAATGAGTTTTATGGGTAATATGGCTTGATTAGTGGTATGTAGTAGATTCAAAACCGAAACCAACGTCATTTTAGGTCTGGAGCATTTTTTGACATGTGCTTGGGCTATTCCATTAGCTGTATGAGGAGGGGTTGGTGGGAGATGTCTCTTAAGTGTTTGGCCTTTGTACATGTGTTGTGACTTGTTTGGTCAAGTCCAAAACTGTAACGATGCTATTTTGGGGATTAGCCATATTAGTCTCTCATGGGAGACGCCATCTTGGTCATGACGCCACTCCTGATAGGTTGTGAATCTGTGATGTCACTCCGGCACCGCCATGTACGTTTCTACACCACTGTAACCTGCTGCTGTCTGAATGGTAAACCATCTCTATATGCTTTTGAGTACTGTTTGGAAATTTTTCTAAACATGGTTTGGTTGTGTGTTAAGTGGCGGAAAAATAAATGTAGATGCATACCTATTCCATTGCCTTTTGGACCGAAATACCAGACTGTTTGGTCGTGATTTACCCCTAGACCTTTGAGACCAAAGGCCAAACTACTGCTAAGCTATACGGAGAGGGCCTTGGGCTTCTCAGCAGTAAGTTTCAAAAGTCGAGGATTCAATTCCCAGTCAGGCATTCTAACATTT
The DNA here is from genome assembly GCA_023313725.1 of Lithobius niger. Taxonomy (NCBI): domain Eukaryota; kingdom Metazoa; phylum Arthropoda; class Chilopoda; order Lithobiomorpha; family Lithobiidae; genus Lithobius; species Lithobius niger. The sequence continues at coordinate 58,422 of JAHWFP010163818.1, forward strand.
AAGTGCAAAAGCAATGTATATAAATTTGCATCTGTATTTATTCATCACAAATACAACTGATTTGGCTTTCTGTCCTGTAGATCTCAATGTGCATGATTTTGATACATATCATCCTGGAATGATAGGAATATGAGCAGTAGCCTGTGTCAATAAGTGGCATTCATTTTCATTGAGAACAGGGCCTCCTCCCTCATCATACAAGGTAAAAAGGTAATTATGTTTATATTCTTCAGAAGACTTAGTGTTTTTAACCGAGGTTAATTTATTAAGTAAGGCAGACCACACGATCCAAAAATTAACTGAGTTTTGCAAATCTAATTGTAATATCTAGCTGTACCCATGCAGATCATCTGCGCATGCGCGATCGAAATACTATACTGGGCAGCATGACTTAAAATCCCCTCCTGTTCCCCGAACCACCTGTAACCCCCACCCCACATTCCCCAATTGTGAGGTCTCCCCCGGGCACCGGCGGTGTTTTGTGGATGATTGCCTGTACCTCTGTCTTGATACCCACGCAGATAATCTGCGCATGTGCCAGGAAAATACTATACTGGGCAGCATGGCATGAAAAGATTCCATCCGCCCCCCCCCCGTCATCCTGAACACCCTGCGCTCCCCCTGTACTCATGGTTCCATGCTCACCTAGAACTTCCACATTGGGCGATCTGTCTGACCACTCCCCCTCCCCGAGGGTCCTGCAGTATTTTGTCTTCTTAAGAAAGTAAGGCGCACTTCTCAGTGTAGCTGCATTGCCTGTTTCTCTGTCTTTATTCCAACGCGATAAACTCGAAACAACGATCGTGCATGCAGTGATTGTTACTCGACCAACTTTCAAACTATTGAGTTCGGCTCTTATAGCCAGCGTTATTAAAGCTTTTGATTTCTTAATTCGAGGCATTGTTTGCAGCCCATTGTCTTCATCGTTTGTCGCCTTCTTCATCATTGTTAGGCTTCTGCATTGTTAGTAGCGGCTTCATCTTATTGTCGTAACAGAAATAAGTATTGTTTGACCGGTACATTGTTAGCGGCTTATTCCCCTTTCCCCTACTTATTCCCCTACTTTAAGGCAAATAAGTATATATATAGATGACGGCTTTTCATGTAATACCAACCCTCTTATTCAAACTGAATGCTACCTCATTGGTAAGAAATACTTTTTACCCCAAACGTACAAATTTTTAATTCCATATTAAATAACTGTTATGTGACAAAGGAACGTTACTACTCTTTTAACCTTTGAAATGTAGAAAACAAGTAGAGAAACACGTAGGTAAGACAATCAGTTATTAAAGCAGCAAACATTTACTCAATAAATCATTTCTATCGTATTTTCAGGTTTTATTAAACTATTGTTATCATCCATAGGAAGCTAAACCTTTTAGAAAGCATTCTAAAAAAGAGAAAGACAACATACCGCTAGTATTTGTGTCGTTTTAAGGCCTAGGTCTTCTGAACCATATCCAGCAACAGCGTTGTCTCCTATTTCTGGGCTGCCAATAAGTATATCGTATCCTAATCCCACATACAGATTTGCTCCAACATCTGACATCTAAATTTTTTTAGATAAATACGATAAAATTAATCCATCTTTCAAATGCACTAAAAATTTATGTTATGTAAAGAAACAGTATGTATTTATCACGACTATTTATCCACCCACAATTATATTTAAAACAAAGCATAAAATTATTATTTTAGACATACCATGTTAGTATTTGTGTAGTGCCTATACAACCTTAAAACAGTTTATCAGTTACTCTTTGCTTCACATGCTTATTTTAAATGGCCCACTGAAAAAGTAACAGAAAATTCTGCTCTGAACCTCATGTTATCCCATTTTAACCAACATCACACATTGTGTTGGTGCAAGGTAGGGGAAGCCAAGGAAAAGTGGATAAAGTTTAAGTGCCTGCTGTGGTAGAACTATTAGACTTACCAAAACCATGAAAACTGGTAACGATTTAAGAAACTTTTATTTTAATGGAAAAAATTGACCAATAGCATTGTTACAGTATTAATAGTTTTGAAATCCTGTTTTGTAAAGAGTTGCATTTATCTACTTTACCCCAGATAACGGGGTAAAGTGGATAAACAGTGTTTAATGTTCATCAAAAGAACGAAATTCGTGTCGCAAATTTTTTAGACTCTTCAATAGCTACTATCATATCATCTTCAGCCCATTATCCATTTGCTTTCTTAACATAATTACGCACCATTCTAAAACAGAAAACAACCAAATTCCGAATAGGTAAAAATCTCTTTCCTTGCTTGACTCAATGGATGACCTTGACTGAAAACACCTAATAATAAGTAGCCACTTAGCCCGTGCACATGGTATCCTCTTTGCCCCACTGTGCACCTTCATCCTGTTTTACTCCGTCCTTAAACTATACTTTAATTTGTAAACTAATTATAGAACTACGTTATTCTGCAAGAATTCTTCTTCAAAATGACACAGTAATAATCTTTCGGTGACACATAGTTTCGATGATATCACGTTACCCTCGCTAATGATTTTTTTCAACCTGCATTGAAAACTGAAAGATGGGCCACACACTGATCCTTTTAGTGGCTAAATACCAAACTAACGTGACGTCACTATTATTCTACTGCAGCAGTTTAAAAAAATTCAACAGCACTCTAGCAGCGGTAGTTTTCTTGTAATGACCATTATCCACTTTAGCCAGTGTATATTTACTTTGCCACGGCTTCCCCTACCTACATCTTTATTTTCCAGTAGAGAGTTTAGTGATGTATAAAGAAATGCAATCGTAATTAGCAAGAGGAGTAAATGGAACAAAATTAATTGAATGTGTACAAAACTTTCCTAGATTTCACAAAGTTTATCTTGGCTCATCGGAAAACCATGGAATATTTTTGGGATTAGGAATGAATCAGTGAATCTTTTGGGCCAGTTTAAATTTCTCTTTCCCATATGCACATTAGCAAAGAATAGTAAATTTTATTAAGGAAAGTAATTTTAGCTTCTGCAAGTTGAGACCTTTATTGGTGTTACTGCCAGGTTAAGAATTTTGGGCGAGTTAAATGGCTTTAAAACTGTTTAAAGAACACTTACAATTGAACTGGATCTTTTGGCTGTCTTTGAGACTAAAATATCAGTTAGGGAAGATTTTGTTTACAATATATGTGTGGAGGCAGCCATCTTGCCTTTAAATATTACCCAATGCAATTTTTATACGTACTGGTTCAAGTTAAACCTCAAAACTATTTTAAGTGTATATTTTTAGGATTTAGAATGACTGAAGTTATCTTGCACTCTCCACTCCTTTCCCCTTTTTTCCAACCTTTTCCACTTTTTCTGACCGTTTTGCTTCATAAGAAAATACCATCAATTAGAAATTTCATAGCAAAGCATTAAATTTTTAGAAAAATCTTATAAATGAGTTAGTTGTACACCGAAAACTTCTCTTTAAGCTCAGAATTTATGGCTTTGACGGAGCACCCTTAATCCGGCTTGAGGCCTTTGTGCTCGGGAGTACTCAACGTGTGAAAATTGGAAACTCGTTTTTGGAACCAGTGCAGATTGTCAGTCGGCTTCCACAGGGGTCGGTTTTAGGGCCAAGAAATGTTGAAAATTGTCATTTCTGAACAGAAGCAGAGTTGGGAGTTACGTACTAAACAAAGAAAACTAATGCAAATATGATGGTAGACAATTTAACAGTTCTAGCAGATGGCTCAAGCGTAAGCGTTTGTTGTCTACGTACCTCTGTGTTAGCTGCGTCCGGCTGACGGACTTTGCTTGACCTTGAAACAGCTACGGCGTTAGGCCAACACGTGATATTGGCCATCGGAGTTGCTCGCTACTGTTGCTGTTTACTCTTCGACCAAAACTCATGGTCTGGAAGGCCCCTTATGCATTAGGGCCTTTCTTCCTTCTTTGTCTCTCTTCTGTGATGAAGGCTACAGTTGACGATCGTGATCGTCGGCGTTGATTGCCATGTTTATTGCACCAGTGTATCAACACGTTATCGCATCTTGCGGTGGAAACGTTACAAATTGAACTCTTTTGCCTGAGAGCTCGGAATTCGCTTCAATCCCGGTGATGCTTGTTTGGTAAGTATCTGATACGATCTTCCTTGATTTTATTAAAGAGTCTGCTCATTGCAGTTGATTTATCTTGAGGCAGGTTATTGTGAGGCTGAACACTCGCATATTGTTTCATGGTAATTTATTTTCACCTAATGTAATATTAAGCCATATTTAATAATCTTGCGTTAGTTATTAATAGTCACGTGTTATGCTAATTCTCATTCCCCGTTAAATACCCGTGTTCCTTTTTCATTGGGGTGTTCCTGGTTCATCGACTGAGACGAGACAACGTCACTCTCGTCTGCTGCTCCCCGTCAGCCTGGTCTGACGCCACAAAACACGATGGTTTGACTTCGTCACGTCGTGGGCAGCAGTATCTCAGTTTACAACTACAAGTATTCAGTTTATTATCCTTCAACTTCACTTCCATAGAAGATGGCCATGTTGTGCACGATGGAGCTTCTTTGTGGTTCACCACATGCAATAAGGTAACCGAACTTGCTATTCTTTAGCCTTATTCTCAACCGAGCTGGTAGATACTTCGTTTGTTGACGCCCTAGGCGATTGGAATGACTTAACCACGTTGTAACGAGGTTTAGCCTTTATTGCGTTACTTAACCCTGATGCTCTATTGCGAGCTAGGAAGTGACGTTATACTATCTGAAGACCCGTTGTATATCTAGGTTGGTTAAAACATAACATCAGTGAAAATTACTTGGCTAACTCTCGTCCATTTCTTATTTTGTGCTCATAGCGTCCACGACACTACGTTGTAGAGAGGATACAGCTGTGTGTCTCACTCTAGCTTATAGAAATGGTTAAACCCACGTTTAAATACGTCAGCATTTTCTGCGAGATGTCGGGCTATTGCGCCCAAGTACGGTCCACTCTCAAGCGGGTGTTTCAACTTGGTAGCTGGCCCATGTTTTGAGACTTCGCCGTGAGTTGGCTTTGCTGCACCAATCTCCGTATTTCTACGCCACTCTTATTACAGCCTCAGTCAGACGACGGAACGCCAACCTGTTCAGTGTTCAATATTATCCCCTTATTTATTTACAATTATAGTTTTCTCATGTCGTTAAATTGCTATGTCTATCACCATTGTAAATCTATAGAGCAATCCAGCTCATCACCCTAAATAAATTTCACCCAATATTTTTGCAAACTGAAGCATGCCTTGGTGTAATTTTGACCATCATTAGTTCTTAATTGCTTTGTTTATTATTTTCGTTCAAACTAATACGCTCCCTCTCCAAAGGATTCGTAGCGTTGGGCCTGGGACCTCTGCGCTTGAAGACAAACTAACACCCCCCCCCCTTAAAACTAAACCAAATCGCTACAACTTAACGCCCCTCGTCCCATGTCAACAAATTAGACGTTAACGTCGTTCTCACAGTAAGTCAGCGACTGGTAATGGCTGATAGCCAAACCGGAAGTGCACCACATAAAACGCGATTCACTTCTAACAATTCCCACACTCATGGTTCACTTCTCGTTTGGTGAAGCCATGGCAATGAAGTCTCTCCTCCTCTTCATAACTGGTTTTCAGAGTCTCTGGTGAACTGTGGTTTACCAGGTCCTCTTTTGATCAGTTTGTCCTCGAGACGACTGCACTCGTCTCGGTAGGCTCTATGTATTTCCTGACGAGATTCTGTCTTCTTCTGTCGGTTAGACTTCTTTGACATCGTCACCTCCTTATTCTGTGCGAGGAGCTTGAAGTCTTGGTCCAGTTTCTTCAGAAGCACTTCTCCACTGTACCATCATGGATTTAAGATTCATTCTGGTTCCTCTCTCAGTTTCTACCTTTACAACGTTCAACAGATTCAGCTGAGGTTGTGTTCTCGTGGTACGGTGAGTACTGGCACCTTCTGGCTCCTCCACCGCATTGTGGCTCCTCGTTTTATATTTAAATGACTAGTGTGGCAACCCAGTCAATGCAAGTCAGGAGAAATTTACTGATGACCGAAAGCTGCACTCTGCTATTGTAAACTTGACCCCAAAATATCAATTGCAACTCGAGATTAATTTTGTCACTCGTTGGTCTGCGGATTGGTAGCTGCCTATTTCAGATGATACGTGTAAACCCTTTTATTTAGGACATTCTAACAGCTCCCACTCATATGAACCAGACCACTCTTCCGAGTGTTTGTTTAGTTAAGAATCTCGGCATTTGGTTTGACTCCTCCTTAAAATCCTCCATCCATTGTGATCACATAGTGGCAAATGCTAATCATTGTCTCAGAAATGTGATATATGAAGAAATAAGCCACAATAGCCCTTATAAAAACAAACATTTGGTTATTAAACCTTCATCATGTCAACCAATATAAACAAAAAGCAAAATATACAACATTAAAATTTGATATTTCGTGGCTCATTACAAAAAAATTAGGCCATTTTATCAAAAGAACAGTTAATAAGTTAAAAATAATCACATCGTACAAAGGAAAGCAGACGGTACTCATCAATCAGCGGGACTTGGAGACCGCCATCAAGAAACAACTATACAATTTGGAAAACTACCTCCCCATTCGAGACGATCCCGCCAACAAATTTCGTGCCATAGTCAAAATTTTCTTAGGGGGAATGATTAGAAGAAATAAACTCGATAAACAGGTACTGGATAAATATAACAAATGAGTGAATAACTCACCCACAGTGTTTCCACAGGTTAAAACTCATAAGCAAGACTTTCCCGTTAGACTCATTACTTCAGGGAAGAGTGCCCCTAATTTAATTCTCGCAGAACTTATTGCACCAACATTGAAAAAGTTAACTGAAGGTATTGATGTGTGCAAAACAGTGCTTCTGTGCTGGAACAGCTTCAGGGTATTGCCATCAGGAAAAATTACAATTGGAGTTCTTTTGACGTCGGGGCCATGTAACCATCGATGAGTCAGGAACTCGTTTTGCAAACCATTGCTGAAGAACTTGCAGTCAAGCCTTACGTGTTGCAACTGCTAGGATGGGATATTGACGAGTTTTTAGACTGCTTCCAGCTTATCTTTTACACCACGTACGCAACATACCATAACAGATTCTTCGAGCAGGTTCAAGCTGTGCCAATGGGGAGCTGTATTTCACCTTACTTAACTGACATTGTTACGAACAGAGTTGATATTGCTTTCAATCAACAGTTTCCCGAAGTTAACTCTACACTCAGTTCATTGACGACATCTTAATGCTTGCTCCGATTACACTGTGTGACCAAATGCTAAATTTTCTAAACTTCCACGCAAGTCTTAAATTTACAAGAGAAAATGACTGCTCCTCCAAAATTTCTTTCCTTGATCTCACCCTACAAATCCATGGCAGAAGTATGCAGGGTAATCTTTACAGAAAACCAAGTCAAACAACTCGTACCATTTCTTACAACTCGTATCAAAGTAGCAAACAAAAACCTCGGCCATCAAAAACGAAGTCAGGCATGTCACACAGTACACCACAAACACATACATTTAGAAACTGAATTTGAGTACCTCGAAACAAAATATTTGCAGAATGGCTAACCACTCCATCTAATTAGGAAATATGCCAATTCAACATGGGCCACCAAACAAGTTACCAAGTTTAAACCACAACCATACAAGATATACATACCCTATTTACAAGGTGTGCATGATGTTTTCATGAAAATCAAGGAACAATATAAATTGGATATTATCACGCGTAAAGGAAAGGATGTAGAAAGCCAGCTCTGAAGATCCACAAAGGTGATACCTGCAAAACAGACCAGCTCACCACCACAGCACATTCTGAAAAAATCTCATGTAGTCTACCAAATTAGTAGCACAGACTGTACAAAAGTCTACCGGGGCCACACAAAACAGGTGCTTAAAGCAAGAATCTCCAAACACAAGTTTGAATTCAAACCAAGAAACTAGTGTAATTCCTTCGTGCAGCACCACCAAGCTACCGGACATGTACCAAACTTTTGTGGTATCCAGATTGTAGGTATATTTGGAAACATTAGCTATTTTCACGCACGAATCGGCGATTACAAACCATATTATTCCCCGAAAGTTTAATTTGCAAAATTGGGCCAACATTCTGAGGAACAAAAATATTAAATTTTAACTCCCCTAAGATAATAGATAACTTTAGTAATGCCAACCTCCATCTCTGGTGCTGCTCGCTCCTTTTGCGTGGATGTTTGGTGGGTGAGCCTGTGATGGTTCTTGTTGTTTTGGTGGTGAGTATAAATTGTACAATATGTTGTTCTTATTTGGAGCATGAATGTGTGTAAGACCTTGGGGACTTTTGTTATTGTTTTTAGATGCTGGAATGGTGAAATCCTGTGTCGCAATCATTTACAGTGATTGCCAATGTACCAGCGGTTGAGTACCTGCATGAACTTTCTGCTGAGTTTGTTTCAATTGGGAAGGGGGGGGGGGGGCGCTCATCCATAAATATTGTACGACGATGAAGATGTGATTGTTTTTAACCTATATCGTACTTCTCGATAGCGTTCAGCCCGATATTGCGCCTATCGGCGGCTGAGTCACTTGTCTGCTCCTTGGTCCGATGTCACAGTTGACCCTGAATTCAATTTCTGCACGTTTGCGACTTTACGTCGTTAACTCACTAGTGTTTTTCTTTTCCGTCGTTCTTTATGACGTCATTTATGATCTTGCTCGCGATTATTACGTCACTTACCTGCGTCATCCTTTTGCCATCGATTATGACGTTTCTTAAAAATTACAAAACCTTAAATAAAATGTATTACTTACTTTATTGAAACTCGGTTGTTTAGTTATTTTCGCGTTTACTAAATTAATTAAAACTTAATCTTGATTTGTTTATTTTTGAAGCATCTCAGGTGATGTTGATCCAAGTCCTGTCACCTGATATGTTAATTTCAATTACTCTTTATAACCCCAACCTTTTGTAACCTTGTCGTCTGTCCTGTCTTCTGAGCCTCGCAAGTGTGGCGTTGCTTGCTGCTGGCTTGCCACTGAAGTCGCTGGGTCCATTTTACAATGTAGTTTCTTTTACTAATGTTTTAACAAATTTTAACCGTAGTAGGCCTCTGCGATTTTTATTCGAGCATTGCCCAGTTCCAGCTAAAATTGCCGAGCCCGTATCACGCCATGGAAACCATCAGACTAAAGGTAACTGAGTATTTTGAATATAGCGACTTATTCGTGTGATGTGCATATCGATTTGTCTTTCTTCCACCGGCACTGAGTCGTCAAGGTATTGGGTTTGACATTTTCCATGAGTTTGCGGCATTTGGAATTGTTTGGTTAAAATTACGTAATCATGTTTGCCTTTAACCACCTCGTAGAATAATTCGGCTCTATGAGGCGAGTTGATTTTTTTCTGATGTTAGAGCAAGAATTCAGAATTCCGATATCTTCCGTCGTAGCTATTAAACCGTTGCGTGAAGCGAATTGCTCTTTTGGTTTTTTTCCGTTTGATGCCCGTTGCGAGATGCTCGTAAACATTGACCAATAATTCTTAACCCCTTGCGTGACGTCAACCCAGGTTCATTATCGTGGTTCTCGTTCCTTTCAGCGCGAGAGGACTTGAGATTAATTCCCAAGCTAAAATTCCGTTGCGTGAAGCCCCTAACGTCACTTAGGCTTGTTGATGATTTAAGTTCGCTGCAAAATTCATAATGTCCCGTAACGTGACGACTCCGTTAGTGGTTCCTGAATTCCGTCACGTGACGTCCGAACTTTAAACTGAGTCCAATCGTTTGTTCCGTTTTCGGAGTAGAATTGTCGGCGTTAAAATTTGGCATTGCATTCGGAATTGTATGTCCTAAACTTGTAACCCCCCCCCCTTTCTTATCAAATAAAACCAAAGACACAACTTTCGTGAGTGCATCTTTTTTTTGCATGAAGTGAAGTGTTTTGATTATTGCGCCTATTGCTGTAATTTTTGTCCTTCTCGAGTTCAAGGTGGCCTTAAAACCCCGCAGTGAACCTGGGACCTCGAGAAAAATCTCCCCTAGACTTTTAATTCCATCTCCCCCACTGTCTTACCTAACCAGATATGGGATGAATATCGTAACTTAACCAACTAAAAGCGATATAATTGGAGGCCTGTCCGGAATTATATCGCTTTTAGTTGGTTAGATATTCATCCCATATTGCCATATTGCCATCCTAAGAAAACATAACACGGTTTTTAAATCCCAAGTTTCGTCTTTTAGAATTCTTTCGGGAACCTTCTTTTCGTCTAAATTAGCTTTTGAATCGTTGATTCACTTCATCTTTTCCTTGGCTACCTTTTTTTTTATCTCTTGCGTTTCTCTCCCTCCTTTTTTTTTGGTGTGATTGCGACCTTGGGATTTAAAAATCGTGTTATGTTTTCTTGGGATGGCACTGTTTTAGTTTGTAGTTTCTTGTAAGCCCAGTTTAGTTTTGTATGATTCGTGTCATAGCTTGTTTAAATTTTTTTGTTTCAATTATTATTTAGCATGCCTTGTACTTGTGACGTTAACCCTTTGGTGTTATTTGTTTTGCGCCCATGTTCCTGTCTGCTCCATGATATGTGTATTTCCCAGGTAGAAGGGCTGGTTTGGCCTAGGTAACCCTGTTGTCTGTTGAACCCCTGTAAAAATTTTTTTTGTGACCTGGAATTTTTTTCTTTGTTACATTTAAAGTTTTTTTTTGGCCTGTTCTTCAGATTTTTTTCCCTTGCCCCTAATCTTCTTATAAGTTTCATTTGTAAATTTTCCTAAACTCTTGTCTCCTCCCCTCTCCCTTTATTGGAAGTCTGCATGACCTAGTCTGACGTTACCTTGTTTGTCTTTTGTAAACTTTGTTTCTTGTTTCGTTTTGACCGGTTGTGCTGTAATGGGTAATCCACAAGTGTTACACATATCCTACCTTCGTTAATGTTTTTCGGTTTTGTTCAGTAAATTGACCTGGTGGTGGGATTGTGATCTGTGGTTCATGTTGTGCATTTCCGTTACCTCGAATTTGTTGCATGCCTTCTTTTTTTTATTGGTTGTTTACTTTTTTTGTTCCATGAATTTCTGCTTTGTTGTTTTTTTCTTCATGTATTTTTTCCCTCCTTAAATTTTCTCGTTGTTTTCTCTTCCCCCGTACTCGCTTTTCTTCTGTACTTTCTTCTCGACGCTGTATTTTGCCCTTTCGTTCTTCATTGACTAAATATTTATTTATTTTTCTCACTGGGAAACTTACTGGCTCTAGTCATTGGGAGTTGGTTTGATTTGTGAGATGCTTGGTGTTGGTTTTTTTAAATAGTGCCTTGTGATCTATGCTGGTGTCTGACATACTGTTGTGGTTCACTAAGGCATGATTAAAACAGGAACACAGTGTTGTAGGCTAACACTTGAAGGACGGCTTTATTCAGTTGGTACAGACATTATATATTGAATGTCACATGACATGTAGTCATGTGATATAAGTATGGCAACAACATTGTATGGATAGACTGATTAACTAAAGAGGTATGTTAGGCTATGTATGGGGTTAACATTGGGACTTAAAAGACTACCATTTTGGTGCCTCTATGACGACACCACAATACAACCAACTAATAAAAAAAAGAAAAAATTCTTAGGTCTAGCTGAAAAATAAATAAGTATTATCGAAGACATGAATTTTTTTTATTAGTAACTGCCTACTTTAAATTGTATTTATGAAGAAAATGTGTCGCTTTCAAAGAAGAAATAAACATTTTGTGAAAGCTTGTAACCCCTCCTTAACTCAACAAAATATCTGAAATTTTTAATGATGCTTGAAAAACTGGCATCATGAAATCAATCTGATTTATATTTCATGTAAACTGGCTTGTAATTACTATTTTTCTGAATAGATTTTGGTAGTGTTTCCTTCTTTTTTGGTTTTTTGGTTATAACAACAACTGCTGTTTACAACGAAGTTGATTAGTTGCAAACTTGTGGTCGCTGAGTTCATCTGTTAGTTTGTTACAGACGGTTATCTCACGCGGGAGGCTGTTTCAGCTCCCAAAGCAGTAGTCCGGTCGTGAAGGAAATTTTACATGAAAGAGAAAAGAAACATGTTTTAAAACCGAGGAATCAATTTTCCTCACGAATAACTGAAAACACTACATGTTGCCAACCATAGGCACAATTTAAAATTTACAAGGTCTATTCCTTTCATAAATAACATTTCCTACACATGTTGCGAGCATTGCACAAGTTAAAATACAACCCCAGTTGGCCTAACGTAGAACAGGTTACGAAAACTTATATTAGCCTACGTTATTTATCAAATGTTGAGTTTGTCCGGAGCTCGTTTGGTTCGCTTCGGACGACCTGATACTATTGGAGGCTGCACTGCATCATCTGCACGTGGTGGAGATGGTGCAACCTTACGTTTCCTCAGTTGGCTTTTCACCGTAGCGGGCTCCGATGGTTTAGCTGGAGACTGCCTTATAAGTAAAGAGGGTTCCAGGCCACCTGTCGCTCCAATATCTCGCTGGGAGGCGCTGTAATTTTGCGACATGGCTAATTCACTGGGAACAGTGACGTCATCGGACTCGCCCACTGGCTGTGTGTGGGGTGACATTGATTGGATTGTGCTGACACCTGGTGTCGCAACTCGTAAATTGTCAGGTGAGGTACTTTTGATTGGTGTAGCTCCCTGCCTGGCAACGGTGGAACGCCGTGATTGGCCCACTGACTGCCGCCGACAATTTGAATGCTCGTGTGTCACCTGTTCGTGACGTGAGGTGCCAACCGAATACCGCTTTTTCGAAACCAAGTGCTCTTTGGAATTACCGGCCTCTTTATTCATGGCAAAATCTACGGAATTATTCGATGGAATATGTGAATTTGAATTCAATTCTTCAGCATCTGGATTAATTTAGGCCTTAGTAGATTAAATGAGATAGCTTCTTTTCGATAGATCCCCTCGACCATAGCTTAGGATTAGATTTGCCGTAGTCGCGATACCAGATTTTATTGCCAACTTGATAGTTAACTGAAGCACGATGTTGGGTGCTTTTAATCTGTTTCTGTTGGTTTCTTTTAACAACGGACACACGGTCAGGATAAAGCAAATCCAATCTAGATTTTAATTCTCTATTGAAGAATAATTTACCAGGTGTAGCTTGGGTGGTAGAACTTATCGTGATTCGTGACGATAATAAGTATGCATTTATACTTTCCTGAACGGAACAACCGTCACGCCGAGCAGCTTTGTAGACACTTTTAAAATTTCGGACGTAAATTTCGGCTAATCCGTTAACCCACGGCGCAAAAGCCGGGCCTGATAGGTGTTGGATTCCGTTAATCGTTAACCATGATTTAAACTCTTTAGAGGTCCACTGCGGGCCATTGTCGCTAACTAAAGAATCCATCAGCCCGTATTCGGCAATGTGGTTATTCAGAATATCAATTACTTTAGCTGACGTGGTAGTTTTCATTTTGTGCACGAACGGAATTTTACTGTGTGCATCTCTAGGATTAGAAACATGAAATTATCTAACGGTCCTAAAAAATCAGCGTGATATCTAGAATTTGGCTTTTGTGGATACTCCCAGGTATGCTTGGGTCCTGCAGATTGATATCCTTAAATTCTTGACAATTAGAACAGGATTTAACTTTGTTTTCAATATCTGCGTCAATAGAAGGCCACCACACCTTAGACCTAGCCAAGCTCTTTAATTTCACAATACCAAGGTGTGAGCTGTGCAAATCTTTTCAAGTTTGACGTCTTAAAGCTGTCGGCACGACGATTCTAAACCCCCAAAAAAGTGTGTCACTTTCAATCGAGATTTCATTGCGGTGTGTGAAGTACGGCTGCATGTCCGGATTATCACACACTTCAGGCCAGCCATGATTAACGTAACGGTATACTTTAGACAGTAATTTGTCACGCTTGCTTTCCATAACCAAAGCTTCGTTTAGCATTGGTAAGTTGGAGATGGTTTCCAACGCTAGTACATTGTACTGTTGTTCAGCCTCTTCAAACTCCTTGTCGTTAGGGAGCGGAAGTCTCGATAGTGCGTCAGCAGTTAAATTCTGCTTGCCTGGTATATGTTGGAAATCATAATCATAAGCGTTAAGCATAACCGCCCAACGTTGTACAGGTGCTGCTGCCATCTGTGGGATACCCTTTTTAGGGTCATAAATCCATATTAAAGCCTTTTGGTCAGACTGCAATATAAATTTCTGACCATAAACGTACTCGTGAAACCGTTTAACTCCCCAAGCCACGCTGATAGCTTTACGATCAAAATGACTGTAGCCTTGTTCGGTTTTGGTTAGCTTCCGTGAAGCGAAAGCTATTGGATGCGATTCGCCATTAGGCATGACATGCATCAGGCACGCCCCCAGCCCGTAGGGTGAGCCGTCACAAACCAGTTTAAGCTTTAATTTTGGGTTATAATGCACCAAAACTTTAGATTTAACAAATAATTCCTTTACTTTGCTAACAGCTTGGTCACATTCAGTCCCCCATGTCCACTTAACTTCAGGGCTTAACAACCGGGTAACAGGGGAAAGAATATGAGCAAGGTTAGGGAGATATTTTGAGTAATGATTCACGAATCCTAAGAAACTTTGCAGTTCTTGAATACAAGTTGGATTCGGTGCGTTTGTGACTGCTTCAACCACCTCAGGGAGTGTGTGCAAACCTTCAGCATTTATCATATGTCCTAAATATTTTAGTTCAAGCTGTGACAGCTTACACTTGTCGATCCTAAGCCTAGCCCCTGCATCCTG
>JAHWFP010163821.1:0-17865 GCA_023313725.1 Lithobius niger
TCATAAATGATAGTGATTCAACAAGTATTATTGATCCAAGCAAGATAGGGAGAGAAAGACAGAAGAAAAGACGACAATTGCAAGATCAGGCAGTACATGGAACTATTATACAAGCCTTGTACTTCGATGGACGAAAGGACATGACTAGGAAAACAGAACAAAGAAGCGGAAATAAGTTTCATCCCATTACAGTTTCAGAAGAGCACGTTCTTGTAAAAGAAACAGGATCGGATTACTTAGGGCATGTAGTTCCCCAAAGTAGTACATCAATATTGGCCTTATGAACAGCATTACTGGATTTCTAACTGACAAAGAAATTAACACAGATAACTTAGTGGTTATCGGATGTGATGGCACCAATGTCAATACGGGATGTAATGCTGGTGTGATCCGGTTGTTAGAAGAACACTTCAAGCATTCAGTTCATTGGTTTGTTTGCATGTTGCACCTGAATGAGTTACCTCCGAGACATTTATTGATTCATCTAGATGGTGTTACACATGGTCCCAACTCTTTCTCAGGACCTGTTGGAAAAGCTCTAAAATCGTGTGAACTACCTTTGAAACCATTCAAAAAAGTTATTGGTAACAAAATTCCTGATGTTGACATTGAAGCTCTCAGTAATGACCAAAAATACTTACTAGAAATGACCAAAGCTGTAGTGTCTGGTGTTTGCTCAAAAAACTTAGCCGATCGTAAACCTGGACCGATGGCCCATTCTCGGTGGCTTACAACTGCAAGCAGGATTCTGCGATTATACGTTGCAGAAGAAAATCCCACAGAAAATCTAAACACGCTTGTGAAATATGTCGTTGCCGTTTACGTACCAGTATGGTTCGAAATAAAGACTGCCTCGTCATGTACCGATGGTGCTCGCCATTTGTTTAAATTGATATCGTATTCAAGATATCTCACTCGAGATCTAAGAGGAATTGTTGACGCAGTATTACAACGAAATGCGTTTTTTGCACACTATGAAAATCTACTATTAGCTATGATGACAGATGAAAGAGATCATGTCCGCAAACTGGGTTTCAGAAGAGTGATTACTGCCAGAGCACAGCAGGTCAATAATACCAATACTGGTGTTAGAAAGTTCAAAGTGCCAAAACTGAACTTCTTGGCAGTCGATTACATTGACTTGATTAACTGGGTGTCTGAAGATAGGTTTGAGCCACCACTAACCAGATGCATTAACGATGAA
This sequence comes from Lithobius niger, assembly GCA_023313725.1. NCBI lineage: Eukaryota > Metazoa > Arthropoda > Chilopoda > Lithobiomorpha > Lithobiidae > Lithobius > Lithobius niger. Next base: position 1,205 of record JAHWFP010163821.1, read on the forward strand.
GAGCTGGCACGCTATGTTACAGCAACTGTTACGCCGGCTTTGAAGTGTTCGAACTTTCTGTGCCACACACAAGCTGTAGAGAGGTGTATTCGTTTAGTTACTGAGGCGTCTGACAGTGTTTGTGAAGACCAAAGAGATGGTTACATTAGATCAAGAATTCAGTCACGTTCAGTTATGAAGCATTTCAATACTAAAGCAGATTATCGTACCTAACATTACTGAACTGTATAATTTATCGTGTGGAAACAGGTTTTGTATTTTGTTCATTTAAGGTAATGTTTGGAAATTTATGTTATCAGATAAAGCAGAAGATATGTTTAACACTAAGGCATAACATTACGTTTTCTTCCATTGATTAAAAAACATATTTTTGTTGAAATATTCATTATTTACCTAAATTGCCTTCGATTCATAACCTCTTGGGGCACTTCAAGATTTTTTTCTACAGCACAGAAACTTTTTTATAATGATTATGGGATACAATACAAATCTTTGCACACTAAGGAAGAAAATTATTTTGTATTTTACATTATGTTAAAATTTTTCAGAAAAATTGTTAAAATTACAGTAAAAAGCATATTATGAAGCCCTTGGGGCACTTCAAGACAACAGTCTACATAAAAAAGAAAAATTCAGTGTGGTACTGGTATACAATCACAACTTTTCCACACCCAGGGAACATCAAAAACGAAAATATTATGTTTTGCATTTTTTTTCACTGCGCCCTAAGTGTGGTAGGGCCATTCCCTACCTTGGAAGATGTAAAAATTTACATAGCCAAAGTACGACTTCAATATTGACGGTTTTCCAGTTCATTAGTTACGTGGACAAAATCCACGGCTTTGATTTTGGACGAAAGTCACAAATTATCTATCTTCAACTTGGAAAAAAGTGGAATTATGCTTTAATGAGGGCTTATCTGCTGATCGTAAACATGGCCATGCTTATGTAGTAATAGTAAGCCTAAATTTGTACGCAATTCACAGTTGAATAGTAACTTAGCCTGCGACTCGTTACTAACGGAGTGGGTTATCATTTTACAGGGCACGTTTCGTGTGATTTTCCAGAAACTCTAACACGTTTATAAACTTATTTAAAGCTTTTAATTTGCTATTCTGCCTCTTCATCAGCAGCGGGAAAGAAAGGTTTTGACATCACGTGCCTAATAGCACAACTTTCAATTCAACGGATGTAAACCGTGGTCCATTGTCGGACAATAACAATTTACAATAACCTAACGTTGCAAATAATTTGCAAAACATAGCAATAAGCCCTTTTAGCCCTTCTTGCTCCAAATTCCTTTTTTACAATGATTAAACACTTATTTATTATCTAGACACACGCTAGTGTGTCGCGCCAAGTTAGGCAACAATCATCACAACAAACATCACATCAATTCAATTGTCGAGGTTGTAAACCATTGTAGCGCGACGCCATAGTGTCAGTGTCTTATATCTTGAAGCATAGTTGGGCACATTTCAGGTACTTGGTGAAAAATATTAATGCGGTACAAAAGCTTAAATTGTGTTGAAATCAAGAGTAATGACCCACCTGACAAAACTTAACTCGTGTAGGAATGCCAGCTAAGCTGATTTCAATGCAAAATCTGACCCTCAATAACGTTGAAAATGTGTAACTAGCTAGCTACTAGCTAACTAGCTAGCTAATTCTAGTCCGCTCATCCTCATGTTAATTTCCATATGGTGATTATTTATCGATACCGAGATAACGGGAAGGCTTCCAGCTATGAAATTGGACGAAAGGCTGCAGTACGATACGAACTGCGTACCTTTTACGGTTTGGAGCCAAGGGGCGTAACGACGATGGCGTTGGATGGCGCGTAAGTACGAAAATATTGTTATAACCATTGTTAGTATAGTCGGCATCGTCTCTCATTGGACAGCCAAAATTCGGACAATGACAACGTGTATATTGACGTGCGTGCCGAAACAAACACTAGTGCAGCACAATAAATCTCAACAACGTTGCCAAAGAAATTGTATTCACGTCCAATTCACGAAAAATAAATCAACTCTGAAAACAAAGCAAAATAAACAAAGCCAAAAAATGGTAAAGAGGCCATCAAGTTGAGAATGGTTCGGCCTATAGGCAAAAGGTAGTATTAAATTGTTGAAAACCAATTTCTTGTTGACGTGCCACTTTATTACAAATCTGCACGGTAGTAGAATTGAGTTTAATACACAATTTTAAAAAAAGGACTGATATCATATCAAAAACCAAAACTGGTAAAAGGAACCGCCAAGTTCCGAATGGTTCCGCCCTTCAAAGGATTGATATCAACACACCAAAACATTCGCCCATTTAATTGCACCGAATAATACTTTGGACGTTAAATGAAAACTTGAACATTGCTACCGAAAATAGCAATGTTCTAGTTTTCATTTGACATTCGAACTATTAAGCGGTGCGATTAATTGGTGAATATTTTGGTGTGTTGATATCGCTCCTTTGAAGGGCCGAACCATTCAGAACTTGGTGGCTCCTTTTACCAGTTTTTGTTTTTGATATGTTTATTATACATGAAAGCAAATTTTAAATATGCGTCAGGAAGTGGACCGACCAGGTCAATGTGGAACCTATCCCAGCGTTTTATTGGGCATTCCACTCATATGTTTCTCTTACGTGCTAAGCTATTATCTTTGGCGGTTTGACATGCAGCAAAACTTTTAAAAACACACTCTAAATCCACATAAATTGTAGGCCACTGTGCTTGTTCGCCTGGTGGCCTAATTGTTAATGGCCTAATTATTCAATTAATAATAAAAAAACGTTAAGCTTATAAAATAGAAGTAACAAGATTAAATATTAATGGAGAAACCAAGTGATCCAGAACTATACCTTAAACTAGAGTTCAGCTTTTCTTCAGTCCTGAAATACTCAAAACAATCTAAAGCAACATTGACACTACTGCCAACACTGTTAACACTGTCGGAGGACGTTGGTTTGGTCTTCACACTAGTATTAATAAATGGGAAACAGACATTTGGATCTGACAATGGGCCCCAATCCATTCTTGGGTTTAAACGCAAACTCTTTACAGTCTTAACACTCGGAGGTTTCCTTGAACGTGTCCTCCATGAAGGATTCCTCCAAGGATCGGGATAGTGAATAGAGTTCGAAACTGGATTCGTTACCAGTGGCTAAACCCTCCTATTAGTCTTTTGAGTTGAAAAAGACAAGTGAGAAAAACTAATGTCAGTAATCACTCGATTGTTTGTGTACCCATGTAATTAACTTTACTGTTGTCAATATCTACACAATTTGAATTAAAAAAAATGATCTAGGCTACGCAAAATTTACTATTCCAGCTCTTGATAAATAGGGCTGGCTGATTGCCTGGAGCAACAATCCCACTCACATGCTCAGTTTGACCATTTAAGAACCCTCAAGGCTAAGTACACCTAATGGCTTTGCCGCTTTGCTAACCACGACCATAAGGTAATGGCGTTTTCTTTAAGATTCACTGAGCTAAAGTGTTTTTGAAACCATCATTCTGGGATTATGGTCATATCACACCAAATATCAATTTTGAAAGAAGGATTAATACCATTTAAGGGACCCATTTGTTACTTTTAATAGAGTTTACAGCTAAGCCATGGATATTAGACTAATGTTCAGGTGATATTAAACCGTATTCCTCTGTTCTAGAAGTGAAACTTTTGGGATTGTTTTCAGCATAATTAATGTGTTTCCCAAAGTTTCGGTTGTTCTGTTTACGTTGACTTTTTAGTGGAAATGTGTTGCTTATGTAGGTTTCCAGAATCTTTAGATTGGTAGATGCTTTTTAAATATCCTCTGAATTCAACAGAAATCACAGCTGTAATCCCTAAACTTGCAACTAGGGTGTTTATGTCGAAAGTGTAAACACGAAAGTTTCAGATTGAATCGACGATACAATTTTAGTCCGGAAATATATGACTTCTATGAGACGTACGCTATCCTAAGAGGATCAAGATCGATGAACAAATAACCTAATGGCTTTTCTCCTACCATGTCTTGATACACGGCTAAGAAAGATTTACATTTTTTTGAATAAATCTGACTATGCAACACGCCAATCGGTCTTTCGTCGCCCAAGTTATGGAAAATTACAAAATATTGACACAACAGCGTGATAGATCAATGATTTTTTTTCTGAAAAAATGGATTAAAACCAAGAACAGTACGTATGATGGAAAAGGCGAGTAAATAAAGCTTTTAAATCATTGTTACCACTTATTTCGCTCATCAAATCGTCCAGTAAACAAAGTGTATGGCCACCATCGTCATTGGAGAAACTATCCAGACTACGTGGGTCTTCTATAAAATCGATTTTGTAGGAGTATTTAGTCATCCAAGGCTGGTAATGTATATAATGCCAACAGATTCTACTTACTTTAGGTCGGAATAAACTAAATTGTTGATGAATTAAAGAGCCCAAATCGTGTTTCCGCAGCCCGAACCTCCCACCACAATACACCAAACGGGGGCCCAGAACTGAACGAAGTTCTCCAAGTGATTAGAATTCTCCTAAAACTAACAATAAATCGCACCATTCGTGAGTGGAATAGGATACATAATGATGGGCGTTTGCTTCACAAACCGTTACAAAGCGTGGTATAGCCGGTTTTTCTTCGCAGCCAAAGCACTGTTTCACACTGTACCGTACCATAGAATTAGAGTTAACGACACCAAACGGATTTCTGACAAGTTATGTCTCAACATCACTGCCGGCGAGTCGGAGAAGTCAGAATTATGGTTATTAGTCAGTAGTACGATTACGAAATTCAAAAGTAGAAATAAGGCAATGACTATATTTTTAGCTAGCTTTGTATACAGATTCCTATAAAACAGAGTCTACACTAGAGGTAGAGATGTCTTAACAACCAGATTGCAGCAAGTGAAATGATGAACAGTCAGGGCTGAGACCCTTTTAGTTTCCTTTTTCTACACCAGCATTTTCTTCTCTTTTTAGTAGGTAATGGATATGAGGATTGTGTATCCTCAGCACCACCGTAATATCAGATTTAGCGTAGGGAAAAAAGAGACAAATACCATTCTTTTTCCTTTTGGTCTTGGCTTACATCTTTAATTTTAAAAAAAGACACTTAACTGGTGTTAAAGTTATACGATCAAAAAGCGATGTTAAGACCTCCATCTGTAAAAAAAAATATTAGAATTCATCAGGAGTCATGTCTCTAGCTACTTTCTTATTTTCCTAAAAGGTAAACTGATTCTAGGCTCTTTAATAGAAGAGCACTTAGAAGCGAATGTTTGTAGTGCGGTTAGTAGGGCTAAGCATAACTAACAGATTAGTGTGTTCTAAATTCAGAGTTATGTATGTGTCAGCATCCTAATTGTGTTTTAACATAAGAGGCATAACTGTGCCTAAAGTTAAAAGGGATGGGCACATTTGGTTTCAAATCCGTTTCGTCATCAGCGTGATAACCTATACACTGTAGTCGAGTAGCGTACGTACTGACTAAACAGTAGTTCAACAGATAACTACACAGCCTGCTCACATAATGTTTCAAGGTTTCAAATATCGGCAGCCACTCTAAAGTAGGCAACATCAAGCCAGTGAAAGTATAGGTCAAATATGCACTATCCTGTACGCTACATGCTCTCTAGGAATCACGTATTTCCATCCTCTAAATGTAATTCGTTCGTACAGCGAGCTCAGTTACATCACCCAATCTTCCAACAATTATTACAACAATAAATTGGCTTGTTGCATCGTCATTATTTTAGGCGCGTAACTTAAATTCAAATCAGGGAGGAAGGTATACAGTGTGAGTTGAAAAAAACGAAGGCAGGGCCTCGGTTTTAGGGAACATGTCGGAACTGGTGCTTACTGGCTCTCGGGAAAATACGGGAAAAAAAATACAAAAAAATTATTTCATTTTAAACACTAGAAACGAAACAACTCTGGCAGATCTCCCATCCACAAAAGTTAGGTTAATTGCAAAAGCTTCCAGCTTCAGTAAAAAAAAGATTAGAACTGCAGTTTTGAGCCACTGCAGCTTCCGAAAAGCTAAAACCTACTTACTTTATTTAATAAGCGTGAAGCTAGGTTAGGTAATGCTCAAACTAAATCACTAAGAAGTTAAGTTAATCCAAACTCGCTTCAAACTACGATTAAAATAAATTTAGATCTACACGCAGTTATAAAACAACAAACTGAATAGCGGAAAGCAAGTTAAAGCTTCCAATCTAAAAACGCCATGTAGCGAAGCCAAACTTTAGCAGCTGCCTTGTTGTGAAGGAAAGACAGTAAGTGGTGAACGCGATTTGAAGGAAGAGAGAAAGGCCTATCAACTGTTCGGAGAGAGAGAAGAAAAAGAAAGATGCATCAACTGTGCACATTCCAGTTAGGTGCTTTAGCGCATGGATCTGTAGAGTGGTCTGACAACAGGCACGCAACCTACTGGGCAGGCACGAGGCTGAAGGTATATGTTGGCGTTGGCATTTATCGAGAAAACAAAGGAAGTGGTATGGAGGTGCTAGCCTCTACCATCAGCAATTGGAAGGCTAGACCTGCCGCTAGTTTTGTATCATGTACATCACACTTTTAACTTAAATAAAACTGTATTATAATTAAAAAACAAAAACTACTCGTTTGATGTTTAAGGTAAGAATTACCTGACCCGAAGTCAAAACAGCAAAGGAACGCAACAATAAACTTACCAGTAGGGTTTCGTATGCAGCAGTGTTCCTGTGCTATTTAGTCGACGTGAAATATTACTGCTGTATTCACACGTTTTTACATTTTTTACTTTAGAACACGTCGATAAGTTAGATTGGTTCATTCTACTTGGCTTAATGATATTGCTGAAAAATCGTAAAAACCCTACTCTTAGTTTCCTTATTACAGACCTCCAGATTAAGTAATTCAGGGTTTGTGTGACTCCTTGAAAACCTGGAAATGTTGTTGAAAATAAAAATAAAATGCCTGTCCTGAAGTGTCAAATACAAATCTTGAAAAGTGGTGTAATTATGATGAACAGAAAGGAGACGACTTGACGTGAATAATGCTGAAAAACTTAGCCTCGAAAGTAGGCGAGTGTGTAGCACTATATTAATCTTACACTAATTTTGAAAGTTGGTATATGGTTTTAATTTTATTTACGTGTCTAATGGTTGAATACAGCAGTAAGGTTTCATGTAGACTAAACAGCACAGGAACACTGTGTTATACGAACCTTACAGGAAGGTTTATTTGTGTTCATTTGCTGATTTGACTTCGAATCATTAAACCTTACCGTAAACATCAAATGTAGCCTAACTTCCTAACATTTAACTAGCTACCAGTGCAGGGATATGCTCCCCTTCCCAGACCGTGAGTTCAAGGAAGACGCAAAGTTGAGTGTGACAGTGGGCACAGATGGAAGTCGGTAGTGCCCTATATAGCTTTGAGAAGGCAATAGATAATGTGCTACAATAGCACCACAGGCGGCGACCAGAAGTTATGCCACAATAATGGAGGCACAATCCTAAACACACCAGTCACCCCCAAGAAAAGAAGGGTAACGTCTAATTACAGTTACAACAATATGTTCAAATAAATTTCATGTACCAATCCCCCCTTCTGCTAAAACAATAATCAAAAATTGAATTTTTTCTAACAATACACCCAGAAGCAAGATAACAAGAATAGCTGTAAAACATTCTTCCTACACCTGAACCAGCAGGCAGAGAAACGCCCAACGAAACAACAAAATAAGCCATTCAGCCGTAAAACGGATCACACAATTCACAATATATATATTTTTTTGACATTAGTAAAAAAAAATCAAACTCTGGGTTAGACACAAAACCTCCTCATCACCACCTTAGAAGAAAGTTAACTTGCCAACGCAACCCAAAATTCTTCAGATCATGATAAGTCAAACAATAATACAAAAAATATGGCCCATTACACTTCACATGCCTTCCCCTGAACCCAAAAAAACTTAATTTAACAGGCTGCCACTTCACACGGGAAGAACGCCAGACAGTTCCATCACTTGATGGCACCACTGGCTTCAAAAGCGGTAGAGCCGGCAACTTTGGGATCGAAAGCAACATGTCAGTCCAGGGGGTTTGGGAGAAACACCGACATGACGGAAAACGGGACGCGACACCCCTTCGGGGGAGAGAGGAGTGGAGGCATGTCCGTGTCATTGAAACAATCTCCACCAGATTTTCCAATCGTCTTCTTCTGCGGCATCAGAACTGGCATTCGTCGCTCCGAAGATGGAGATTTAACCTTCATAAGAGATTTCGAAGGCATGGGTTGGCTACCAACAAAATGTTTTCTAAACAATGCACTGGCTTGTTGCGCATGCGAACTATCAGCCATTGACTTCGTAAATTCGGACGAAATTCCCGGACCTGATACACACTCCGGAATAGATGTGCTTGTTGGCAACACACGAGCCTTCAACATATCACTGTGTTTGCGCACCATCCTATCCCCAAGAGAAATTTGAAATCTGGAATTGGAGTCTTTTGACAGAATAATGCCTTCTTGCCACCTAGATTCGCAACCAGGTCTAGTGTCCCGACTGTAAACCGCATCTCCAACCTCGAAAGTAGACTGCTGCTTGTGTCAAGTCGACTTCAACATGCGTTCATTAGCCTTCTGAACAGTATCAGCTGTTGATGGAACCATCAGACTCAGATGTGTATGAATATTCCGATTAAATATAAGATACGCCGGCAACATCTCCGTGGTTGAATGTGGAACATTACGTGACATTACCAAGTAGTTATACAGTGCCTGCCAAGCCATATTCTTGAGGATGGTAAGGAACAATGGTAGAATGTCACATGCCATTCTCTTTACAAAAAGCTGTAAATTGAGCACTATAAAATTAGGCGCCATTGACTCTGACAATATAGCGAGCTAGCCCAAATACCCGAATATCTCTTGTAAAGAGATAACACTTTCACTAGTTCTTTTACGCACGATCTTGACAAAAGTATACGTTGAATAAGCTTCTACAACAACAAAAAACAAACGATTCTGCCATGGCCCAGCAAAATCAATATGCAGCCGGTGAAAAACCTGTAAAGGTCTTTCCCAAGCATGCTTTTTACCATGTTTATCTCTGTCTCTAGTTAGTTGGCACGAACTACAAGCCTTAACGATGTTTTCCAAATCCTTATCAATATGAGGCCACCACACCTCAGACCTGGCAAGTGCTTTAATTTGCACGACCCCGTGTAGCCTAAATGCAACTCATTAAGGACTTGCTTCCTCAAAACCTCTGGAATTACCAAATAGTGCAGGCAGTAAGGTGCTAAAATCGGCCTGAACCTGTATTTTGTGATAAATACATGAAACTTGCCACAGTGGTAGTTTGTACAAAGGTAAGTAAATTAAGTCGAGGAGACATCGCGATTTCGGCTTTGGGGGAGGTCTAGTCCCCTCCCCATCCCCCATACACAATTGACAAATTTGTATTTTTTTGTGATAAAAGCTTGAAATTTGATACATGCTTGATTTTACCAAGTTAAGTAAATAAGTCAAGGAGACATCGCGATTTCGACCTTGGGGGAACCCAAGCCCCTACCCCCTCCCATACAAAATTGCCCAAATCCTTATATTTGTGTAATAACCAAATTAAGTCGAGGAGACATCGTAATTTCGAGGTTGGGGGACCCCTCCCCCTCCCTCATACAAAATTGACAAAATCTGTACTTTTTGTGATGAAAGCTTGAAATTTGGTACACTGGTGTATTTTACCAAGTTGGGTAAAATACGTCAACGAAACATCGCGATTTCGGCCTTGGGGAAGCCCCCATATCAAATTGCCAAAATTCAGATTATTTGTGATAAAAAGCTTGAAGTTTGTTACACGAGTAGATTTTATCAAGTTGAGTAAAGTAAGTCGAGAAGACAATGTTTCTTGGGCTTTGTTGTGCTGTAATATGTTATTTATTTATTTATTATAACAAATTGGAGTAAAAATGGTGAATGCGTGTTCCTATAAGCAGAGCGGCTAGAGGGTTGAATTGTTTATTTCCTGTGAAAAGTATGCAATTTGGTATGGATGCACATGAAGGGAAAATGGGAAAACTATGAGAGCATGTTCAAAACCCCCCTGGGGGGGGGGGGGATTTACCCCCAAGAAAACGGTTTTTTGGCTATAACTCCTTAATCATCAACAAATCAAATCGTAATGTGAAGCAAAAACGTTCAGATTACAACTCTGGTCAGGAAAGTTGATATACGTCTTTTGATAAAAACAACGTTATTGAACCCCAAAAACGTACGTATTTCAAGTTCACCCCTCCTTAATTTGCAGGAGTGCTCCATTGTTGAATTGGTAGTTATAGTGACCTTTGGTTTCAAAGTGCTCTTCCGAGCTTTCTAATAATCCGAAATGGACATACTTAGGCATTTCTGAAAGGTGGGGATCTATTCTTTCCATCAATCGCCACCGAAATTGCTTAGCTTGGATAGGCACAGTCCTTCACCCATTTAAAAGGGAAAAGCAATGGCGTAGAAGCAAAAATGTATGGTGATTTTTGTTTTCAAAGTGCTCTTGCAACCTTTTTAATACCCCGAAATGGAACTACTTAGAATATTCTGAAAGGTGGGGATCTATTCTTTCCATCAATCGTCACCGAAATTGTTCAGCTTAGATAGGGACCGTTCTAAGCCCGTTTAAAGGTGTAGCTGTAATTGGTGTAGCAGCTAGTTTCAATTTCAAATTGCCATTGTAATGCTCACATTATTTGTATTTGTATCTAAGCTAAGCAATTTCGGTTAGGATCCATGGGAAGAGTAGATGCTTACCTTTCAGATTATCCTAAGCATGTCTAGGGCTATAAGAGGTATCGCAAGACCACTTTGAAGTTGAAAATCACCATACACTTTCGCCGCTTTGCCATTACCCCTTCATCTTTAAATTGACGTAAGACTATCAAAGTTAAACAATTTCGGTTAGGATTGATGGAATGAATAGATCCCCGCCTTTAAGAAAATCCTAAGTATGTCCATTTCTGGCCATTAGAAAGCTCGCAAAAGCACTCTAAAACTGAAGATCACTGTAACAATCAACTGAACAATGGAGCACTCCTGTAAATTAAGAGGGGGTACACTTGAAAGACAATTTTGCATTCAGTGGTTGCTTTTACTTAAAAGATGTATATCACATTTCTAGTCCAGAATTGTGTACTGAACATTTTCGCTTCGCATTATGCTTTTGATTCGTTAATGGTTAAGGAGTTAGTTTTGTTAGTTTACAGCACAACAAATTTTCCTCAACTTAATATACTGAACTTGTCAAAATATACCAGTGTACCAAATTTCAAGGTTTATCACAAAACTTACGTATTTTGGCATTTTATACGTGGAGTGGGGTGGACGTAGGGGGGAGGCGGGCTAGGGCTACCCCCAGGACGAATCGCGATGTCTCCTCCACGTAATTTACTCAACTTGGTAAAATTTACCAGTGTACCAAATTTCAACCTTTTATCACAAAAAACACGGATTTTGGGGAAATTAGTGGAGGATGGGGTTGGGACCTAGGGCACCTTCAAGGCCGAAATCACGATCTCTCTTCGACTTAATTTACTCAACTTGGTAAAATCTACCAGTCTACAAAAATTCAAGCTTTTATCACAAAAATAAGAATTTTGGTAGTTTAATATGAGGAAGGAGAAGGGGGGGGGCTAGGGCTCCCCCAAGGTCGAAATCCCGATGTCTCCTCGACTCAATTTACTCTACTTGGTACAAGTTACCACTGTACCAAATTTCATGCTTTTATCACAAAATGCAGGTTCATATGGCTAACTGCCTGTACTAAACCAGAGCATTTTGATCAATCGAAAGTTACAATTTCCGTGTTAAGAATGGTTTTAAAGCATCATTATCCAGATTATCAGGCCAGCCATCACGTGTGTAACACATGACTGTAGCCAAAATTGGATCCAGCCGTGTGCACTTTTCCAGCTGTTTTGACAAAATGGATAATGTATTGATCGTTTCCAAGTTCATGATTCTCCAACCCTGAACCTGAATGGGAGGAGGAGTATATGGAGTTGGCATCCTAGAGAAATAGTCTGCCGTTAAGTTAAGCTTGCCCGGGATATGCTGCAACTCAAAAGTGTAGCCATTTAAATACAGCGCCCACCTTTGAATTCGGGCGGCCGCCATAACAGGGATGGGCCCTTTACTGCCAAATATCCACAGGAGAGCTTGCTGATCTGTTTGCAAAATTAACTTCCTGCCATAGAGATACTGGTGGAATCTTTTCGCCCCAAATACCACCTAAAGTGCTTCTTTATAAAATTGAGCATAGTTAACCTACACCTTACTCAAGGCCCACGATACAAATGCAACAGGCCTGTCCTCACCGCTCGACAGTGTATGCATCAAACTCGTGCTTACGCTGACGGGGAGGGGGCATCACACACGCGTTTGAGTGATAAATCAGGGTCATAATGCATCAGAACGTTTTCCTTAAGAAAAGCTTCCTTGGCCTCTTTCACAGCATTCGAACAGGCAGTAGTCCGTTCCCATGTGACTTATCGTGACAACAGCCTATTTAGCTAAATGAGGAACAAACTTTGAATACTAAGTAAGAATTTATTTCTTGACTGTTTGAGGGGTCAGGAGCCAATTTTCTCGCATTGAACACTTCGGGCTGATTCGAGACTCCATGTTTATCGAGTTGTAAACCCAAGGATTTATACTCATTTGATTAAGCTTACACTTCGACTTCTTGACCCTCACGCCGTTATCCTGCAATGCTTGCAAGACACCCAGGAAAGTTTCATCATGTCCTTTCCCCTTGCAAGCTGCTTGGATGTCATCCAAAAAGGGTGATGCTAAAGGAATATCCTTTAAGGCACGTTTGATTTGTTTTTGAAAAATTCCAGGGCTACTCGCAAGGCCAAACAGAAGTTTTTACCACTGAAACAACCCCTTACAAGTCTTAATTGTCAATGGTGCTTTAGAAGCCTCGTCTAGCTCTATTTGCAGAAAAGTGTCGCTCAAATCAATAATCGAAAATGTGTCACACCCTGCCAATTTACTGAACAAATCTTCAGCACTATGTATTGGATGATATTCTATCTCGAGCTGTGGATTTACAATGCCGTGGATTTACAGTGTCAGAGTAGTCACCTACATATCCAGACTTAAATACCATCAGGCTTAAATACCAGCACAGTGGGAGTGGCCCAGTTGCTACAATTCACAGGTTCAGATTTCCTTCCTTGACTATCCTATCAAGTTCCACCTCGACTTTTCCTGTAACTGCGTGAGGTACACGTAGGGGCCTGCAGTACTTTGTCATTGCATCAGGCTTTAACTTAATTTGAGCTTTAAAGTTTCTGAACGATCCAAAACAAGGTAAAAATAAGCCCAGAAAAAGGTAAAAAATATCTGTTTCTCAGATGGTACTTACTTGGCTGTGTGTGACACTTTGTATTTCAGTATTAGCAGCAACTATGTTTTTTTTCTAAAAAAATTGCTTCATGCCCTCATCTAAAGCCTCCAGCCACATTTTACCCATCACTGGTTTGTTATCACCCGGATAAATTTTGGTTGTAACCTTTGCTTTTTTACCATGCATGGACACACTCAATTCACATTCTCCCAACGGCTTGGTGATTTCCCCGTTCCAAGAACGAAGATGAATCCACGCCGGTTTTAAGGGTACATCTGAAAAGTAACTGTGATACCAATTTTCAGGCAAAAGAGTGAGGTAAGAACCGCAATCTGCTGCTAAAGTCAGCCTGTGTTCGTTAATGGTTGGAGATAAATTCCAATCATCACTCCCAACTCTCGTAAAATTAACAATAGTAACGGGTGTTACTGTATTTACATACAAATCTGAGTCAGGACTACCATCACTATCACCTCTTCAATTTCAGAATCTGTCGAGGGAAGCATGTGTGCTTTTTTAGAATATTTATGATTCTTACTCATACTCTGGCCGAAGCTTTTTTTCACAAAAGGCTTTTAGTGCTGGAAGTTTGCGCCTTCTTTTTTTGGCACACCCTTGACAGGTGGGCTACTTTTTGACAGGCTGAACACTTATGTTTAAGACGTTTACACGAGCTTTTTACGTGGCCATTGTAACCACAACAATAACTAGAGATATTTTGTGATTTTTTGTGTGTGATGTTTAGGCTTACTTGTTGTGACCTTATGGGTGGACACTTCTTGAAAGTGCGAAACATTTTTCTCTGCTGCTTCTTGAGCCAAAGCCAATGTGATGGCACTTGTAAAAGTAACCTTGTCTGAATCCTGAGAAAATAACTAAAGTTGGATTTTGCTAGATCTTAAACCAGCTATGTAGCGATCCCTTAACATTATCTCGATCTGTACCATTTGCAACACTGTAGTTGCATTGCAACGTTAACTTTTTAAGTTTCGTGACATAATTAGCTATAGACTCCGAGCTAGCTTCATCGTGCTTTTGAAAAGTGCCTCTTTCACACAAGTAATTAGTCTTCGGACATAGACTGGCTCCATGCAATCTAATTATGTCAGTTAAAGACTGAGTCAGTGGTGCGTTAGGTGCACATAAATTTCGTAACAAAGCATAGGTTTTTGCACCTATGTTTGTTGACAAAATTCCCACTTGTTTGTCCACTGGGACATCATAAGTAGTAAAATTGATGACTATTCCAATTTAAGAAAATACAAATTCTATGGCTCGACAGCAAGGTCGAACCCGCTAAATCTTTTACGCTCTAAATTAGCACCAGACGAAGCGTTGGAGGAGAGCGGGGAGGGACTACCTAAATGGCTACCATTTTGAGTTGCAACACATCCCAGGTAAAGAAAATTTAACTGCGGATTTTTTGTCCAGAATGCCACTACCATATGAACCGCCTTCTAATGAAAAAGTGCCTGGTTACACTGTCATGAACTTAAAGGTCATGGATTCATTGCCCATTCTGTCGGATCAGTTGGAGAAATTTACCATTAAAGATAAATTGCTGGCAACAGTTTATTGCTACACGTTGGAGGACTGGCCAGACAGAGTTGACAATGAGTTTTTGAAACCCTATTTTGTGCGACGTTTGTAGTTATCTCTACAGGGTCGTGCAGTATTTTGGGGACATCGTCTAGTCATTCCAGAGGTTTTGAGACCGAATGTTTTATCTGAATTACACAGTGGACATTGCGGATTTGTTCGTATAAAAGCGCTTGCGCGTTCTAGAATTTGGAGGCCAGGCATTGATGCCGCCTGGAAAATACTGTAAAAACATGTAATCCATGTCAACTAAATAGAGATGGAGATGTAACTGGTCGTAAACACGTTTCGGAGAGACAAGCAACAGCTTGGCAACGTTTCCATGTGGATTTTGCTGGCCTATGTTTTGGGGGAAGAATGTTTTTGGTTGTGCTTGATGCATATTTCAAATTTCCGTTTATATTCGAAATGAAAAGCACAACGAGTACAAGCATCATCAAAATATTCCGAGAATTATTTTCTACTTACGGCTTATGTTCAACAATCGTGTCTGATAATGGACCGAATTTCATAAGTGCCGAAATGGAAAATTTTCTAGCTGAGAATGGCATCAAACACCTCCGAAATATTCCGTTTTATCCAGTGAGCAATGGTGCAGCTGAGAACCTAGTGAAAAGTTTTAAAAGGTCATTAAAAGCGAGTATTTGTGAAGGCCTAAGTGTTGAAAATGCACTGCTAAATTTCCTAACACAAGCTCGTAGCATTCCGCATTGTACTACAGGGATAAGCCCAGCTAAATTATTTCTTGGCAGAACCGGAAAATACGTCTATCATTGTTGGTGCCTAACGAAAATGACAAAGTCAAAAAATCACAATTGCGTGAGCTAAAAACAACTGCACATAGGCTTGATGTAATTTATGCACTGAACCAACCTGTTTTCGCTAGAGACTATCGTGTTAATTCCAAGACACGATGGCTTTAAGCAACGGTGATTGAAATCCACTCAAGTTGTCGTTATTCTGTCAAAATAAAAACCGGCGAAGTTTAGAGAAGGCACGCAAATCAATTACGCAAGCGGTGGAATACGGAATATACGCCAAAATCGTCAGAAAACACATCAAAATCAGCGGAACACACATCAAAATTTGTGCCAAATGTGTCGTCAACATCGATTCCAATTGCCATTGCTGTTTCCGTTTCCGATCCGTCGCAGCGTTGGTGCGAAAATCCGTTGTTTCGGGCACGAGAGGGCGTCACCGTACGGCAAGAGTTGTCGGATGAAATCGCGAGTGAATCTGTGCCAATGTCGGCTGCGAGCGAAGGGACGGCAGCTCTTCAAGATGCGGTCGTCGTTGAGTCGCCAGCTCCCCCAGTGTTGTCGCCAGGTATTGGAGGTGTGCATCGGAGTCGTAGAGTGGTCGCCCCTGATACCATGCCTCATTCTACAATGCGCAGATTTATCTGTTCCACAAACTGTCCGTGGTATGGGGGGAAATAGTGTTTCACATACTATCCATGGAACAAATGTTTTCATTTCAACTCGTTCGAATAGAGCTATTAGGAAGTCACAACGTCTTGATCTGTAATGCTAAGATCTAGTTGTTTTCCGGTGAACAGGCAGCCAAAATAATTGGTTTTCTTCATTTTTGTTTGGTTTGCCTTGGTTTCAGTGGTTATTTGTTCAGTGTTTGAGTCTAGATTATTTGTGATGTTTTTATTATAGTGTTGTCCAGTTA
>JAHWFP010163821.1:18265-34943 GCA_023313725.1 Lithobius niger
CAATGAGAGACGATGCAGACAATACTAACAATGGTTATAACAATATTTTCGTACTTACGCGCCCTCCAACGCCATCCCTGTTACGCCCCCAGGCTCCAAACCATATAAGGTACGCAGCTCGTATTGTACTGCACCCATTCGTCCAATTTCATAGCTGGAAGCCTTCCCGTTATCTCGGAATCGATGAATAATCACCTTATGGTATTTAACATGGGAATGAGCGGACTAGCTAGCTAGCTAGCTAGCTAGATAGGTAGTAACACATTTTCAACGTTATTGAGAGGCAGATCTTGCATTGAAAGCAGCGTAGCTGGCATTTAAACACGATTTAATTTTTGTCAGGTGGGTCATTGCTCTTGATTTCAACACAATTTAAGCTTTTGTACCGCATTATTATTTTCCCCCAAGTACCTGAAATGTGCCCAACTATGCTTCAAGATATAAGACACTGACGCAATGGCGTCGCGCTACAATGGTTTACAACCTCGACAATTGAATTGATGTGATGTTTGTTGTGATGTTTGTTGCCTAACTTGGCGCGACACACTAGCGTGTGTCTAGATATAGATTGTACCAAATGAATATATAGAGAGTGTAGTCACTCTCTATTTTTTCTTGGGGTGATTGTGGTATATGTGGGTAGCTCCACATGGATATTGCTGAATAGTATAATTATCTGTTTCCTTGCCTACCACTAGGGGCAGTACTGTCCTGGTACTAATTAGCTATGTATGGTTGCATTGCATCTTGGGTATCAAGATGTATCATGGTTGTATAATAAAAGCTATATAATGTAACAGCCAGCAGTGACACCTGCTGCCTGTCATTACTCAGGACTACTTGCTAGTTGTTACTTCTTTCTGCACACCTTAGGGTGTCGGTGGGACCCTAGATTATTAGCACATAATTATGCTACATTGGCGACGAGGGTGATTTACAACTGAACCTACTAATCATTTCTACGGCTTAACGGCTGAGGCAGGTACACCCAATCTTGGGGAACCTGGCCATTTCTAGAATTAATAATTGTTAAATGACTATTTACCTCCAAATTCGGTAGGCTCCTAGTAACTTGAGGTCCAAGGATTTTGGCAGGTCTTGGGTAGCGGGTGAAAGTAGCCTGAAGATTCCAAGTTCTGTGTTTCAACAACGTCTGGTCAATGCTTGGAGAAGGATAGACTGTATTTCTGGATTTCTGATAATTCAGAGAAGGCATTTGGTAAAGAAGGCCATGCTGCAGAAGTTTTCCCACATTTTAAAGCACGATGGCATGGTGTCAGGGGCAATGTGGAATGTTACGGGTGGGTTAGGGCTAAATGCAGGCAGTCAGTTTTGTAAATTTTGGTAAAAAGTCAATAGTAATAGAATTGCTAAATTGTTCTTTTGCAGGTTTAAATGTTTCAATAAGAAATTGAACTCTGTAATCTATTTACAACTCAGTAAATGGAGTTTGCTATGAAAGAAGCAAAAAGTGAATTTTGAGTACTGTTGTGTAATTAAGTGGTTTGCTGTGTTAAAAGCTAAGATTCAATTATTGCTCAAGTAAGAATGTAAAAATAGCTAGGCTAAGGTACCTATCATTTATGAACCAGTGAGAGGTTTATTTAAATTTGTTACATTTAAAAGGTGGAATTTACGATTCCATTTTTGAGTGACATAGCTGTCACAAAATTATTAGTCTAGGCTGTGTTTTGTGCATTTTTATGAATATTGAAAGATAGCTAGAGCACACAAGTGATTTAAAATTTAACGTTGAAATTAATTTAAACTTCGTAAGAAAATACCATTTGAATGTGGTTTAACCTAGTTTTGTTAATTCATGCGCTTATGAGCGATGAAGATATAACGTTTAAAAATTCAGATGAAACTGAGGTAGCAAGATGGTTAAGTTATATTTCTATTTCTAGTTCCGATTCCTGGGGCACGGTTAGTAGTTTAAGCAGTACTTTGAGTAGTGAGCAAACTGTTTTAGTAAATTTATCTGACATTGCTGCTACCAAGACTCATAAAAGGTTTGACGAGTTTGACTCGGCA
Organism: Lithobius niger; assembly: GCA_023313725.1. Classification (NCBI taxonomy): domain Eukaryota; kingdom Metazoa; phylum Arthropoda; class Chilopoda; order Lithobiomorpha; family Lithobiidae; genus Lithobius; species Lithobius niger. The sequence continues at coordinate 20,300 of JAHWFP010163821.1, forward strand.
TTAGAAACCTGGACTGTTTATTATGAAAGATTAGCAAATCATTTCAGTGCATTTGATATCCCAGATGATAAGAAAGTTCAAATTTTCTTAGCTAGTGTAGGGCGAAAAACCTATGGTTTGCTGTGCAATTTGTGTGCACCCATAGTGCCTACAGCAAAGACTATGGACGAAATAAATAATAATAATAATAATAATAGCAATTTCACCCGCTAATGGGAGTGGTAACGGAAGGGATTGCCCACTTACACCGTCCCAATGATAATCGTTTTAGTAGGTGCGTCGTAACAATTTTGCAAGGTCCATTTCACGAATCGCTCGTTTGAAGGATGACACTGTCATCAGAGAAACGACAGTATTCGGTAAGGAATTCCAGCAGTTACCAACCCTATTAGCAAAGAAGAACTTCTTACAATCGGTCCTGGAAGATTGCTTTTGCAATTTCAGATGGTGCCCACGAGTATGGGTTGTTAGAGATAATAAAATAAATGGAAGAAAAATCGAAAGTTGGTCTTTAACAATTTGAAAGGTGAGTGCAAGGTCATATCTGAGTCTGCGCAATTCGAGTGGCTCCAGTCCAGTTCTACGAAGCCTGTCAGCAGCCGATAACAAACACAGCTCAGGAATGGAACGAGTGAAAGTACGCTGCACTGATTCCAGCAAGTCGATGTCTTTCAATAGGTGTGGTGACCAAACGGGGCTGGCATATTCCAATAGTGGTCTCATGTAGACTTTAAATGCCCACACTTTTGTATTGGTGTTAGTTTTGCCAAAGCACCTTTAATAAATAAACATCGGAAGGCATCTGAAGTAATTTTAGAGCAATGCCCTGAGAACTTAAGATTGGAATTAAACAGGACACCCAAGTCATTAACTGAGTGCTTTTCTTCGGTCTTGAATCCGCTAATAAAATAGTTTGGCGACCCAATATGGGCCCCGATAACCATCGAATGACATTTGGGCAACGAAAGAGGCAGTTGTCATTCCTTGGACCACTGTGCGACATTTTTGACAACAGCAATGAGGTTTGCCCGGTCATTACATGAAGTCAATTCATTTCCAGCCTGCAGATCATCTGTAAATTTAAAGTTCAAAGTTCTAAAGTTCGTGTTGTCTTGTAGTAAGTCACCAACAAACAGAATGAAAAGAAGGGGGCCTAGCACTGAGCCCTGCGGTACACCACTTGTGGTTGGCAGCCAATCTGAGTAGGTAGAATTGACTTTAACCCTCTGTTTACGATTACGGAGGAATGCCCTAATCCAGTCCAGCATTTTGCCATAAATACGAAGGTGGATAAGTTTAGAGATTAACTTAGAATGCACTACAGGGTCAAAGGCTCTCTGAAAATCAAAATAGATCACTTCGGATGACACACCCAATTCAAATGCCGAGGTCCACCCGTCCAATATCGACTGGAGTTGCGGTCGACCTCTGCGGCAGAAAGCCAAACTGGTTATGATCAAGAAGATCATGGCTTTGGCAGTATTGTAGAATGTGATTTGTTATAATAGATTCCATAGTTTTGCTAACAGATGTTAAGGCAATTGGTCTATAATTAGTAGGAAGGGTTGCATTTCCTTTTTTAAAAATGGGTATAATGTTTGCCTCAGACCAAGTTTTAGGTATTCGACCTGTACTGAAGGAAACTGTAAAAATGATCGAAAGGGCTAGCGCAATTTCTGCAGCTACTTCTTTATAGAAGAAAGAAGAGTAGCCGTCAGGGCCCATTGCCTTACTCGCTTTCATTTTCATCATTGTAGTAAAAATCTCAGTAAAAGAGAAACTTAGATTATCGTTGTTGATATTGCTGGGCGAAATCTTGCCATGATACACAGGCTCAACCTGGTTGTCAATAGTCCCGAATTGGGAAAAGTTCTCGTTAAGCCCATTGGCACACTCTAAGTCACCTGTTAAAAGGTTATTTACCAAAATAGATGCTAGGTGTCTTGTTGATCCTGTTATAACTCTATAGTGTCTAAACAAGGAGTGCATAGCTCCGACTTGGAGAACCGATTTGGCTAATTCAGAATGCTAGGAGGTAATCAAAGTGGCGTATTTCCGACTACAGGCTTCATAGTCATTTTGTAGGTCAGTGGTTTTGCTTAGCTTTAGTACGCGCCATAGTTTTAATTTCTTTTGCCCAACTTTGCGTGTGTTTCTTGGCACTATTTGCTTAGTGGTCGGTTTATTCCTAGGGGTAATGTGACATTGGTCAACGTTTGCAGTAAGAGGGTTAATAAAACATTCCCATAACGAGTCAACTGAGTGTTTACAGTGTGAAAGACACTTGAACCAGTTGATGGATCCAATCAGTTGCATAAGTAGATCGAAGTCGATTTTATAATTTGCAGTTTTTGATCGATCCAATTTAACAATATCGCAGTTTACCTTAAAAGCGACGAAAAATGGACGCTAGTATCCAGTTCGTTTTCAATGCTAATGTCATAAACAAACCTGTCTTCCTGGTAAAAATCAAATCCAGGATGCTATTTTCCCACGTAGGTTCATCGACATGCTGGGTCAGACCAAATGGTAGCAGAGAGGAAAGGAAGTCTTTGTGTTGCTTCCTGGAAGCACTGAGTGCAGACCAATTAACTGTGTAGAGATTGAAATCGCCCAAGACAATATTCGAGTAGGTAGGGTGGATTTCCTTAATTATAAACGAGCTAATATCCGATACCGCGAGATCATTATCACTGTGCAGGAGATATCCTAAGATAAAGTTAAGTTTCAGAGATGGTATGCTTACAGACATTGCTTCCGCGTTATGAGATACAAACTTAAGTATCAGGTCAACATATGGCTTGTAGGCAATCAAGATACCATCTGCGTGTGAACCGCGATCTCTGCGTATAATTTGGTAAGGCAGGTGACGAGCAATCATTGGGTTGGTGTCCGTAGAGTTAAGCCATGTTTCGGTGATGAAAAATACATCCGTCGTCAGATCAGCCATAAGGGCGTAGAAGAAAGGAAGATTTTTTGGAATACTTCTTGCGTTAATTAATTTTCCTTACCTTACTTAAGGACAATTCAGACCCTGCTCCAAGTTTTATTGCTGAGCAGCAGGTAGCCTATTTCAAGAGAGGACAGTTACCGGGGGAGTCTGTTGCAGCTTACATAACTGAACTCAAGCGTTTAACTCTTAATTGTGATTATGGTGATTTTTTGAAGGATGCTTTGCATGACAGATTTGTTGCAGGCATCAAAACTGTGAAAACACAAGAGAGGCTGATGTCAATGGATCCGGCACTGGTCACTTTTGATGAGGTCTGTAAAACTGCTCTTGACCAAGAAAGAGCAAAAGCCAAAGTTTCAAGCTTCATCTACTCATCCTCCTTCCTAAGTCCTTCTAAATTTAAAAGTAATAAAACGTGCTACGGTTGTAGATATGAAAACTACATCCGTCCTGAGTGCAAATGGACGAAATCAATTTGCTCGATTTGCGGGGAGGTGGGACATCTTAGGCATATGTGCAAGTCAGGAAAGACGGGCGCCACTAGCACGGCGACCTCCACCTCTTCTAGGCCAAAAATGGCAAACAGTGACGGTAAATAGAAAACCCATAAGTACTCTGAAAAGAGGGCACACTTAGTAGTTGAGGAATCGACAAATTCCGATTCAGACACCACTTGTCAGGAGTCAGATGAGAGTTTGAGCTCTTATAATAATACTATGACTTTCTTGCATGTTAATTCTAATAAATGGATTGTACAGTGAGAGCTAAACGGTCACAAATTACCACTTAAAGTAGACTCGGGTTGCGATTCAACTTTGATACCCCTTGGTTGGTATAAGACGTATTTTCCTAATGTTAAGTTAAGCCCTACTTCCATTACGTTAAAGTCTTGGGTGGGTGAGGTAGTAAGACCTCTAGGAGTAATTAAGCTTAATGTTAAATTAAATGAACAAACTGAAACCTTGAGGGCCATTGTTGCACCAGGTAATCAGCCGGCCCTTCTTGGGAAAGGCTGGATTCAATAGTTCAACCTAAGCCTGAGTCAGTTCTTCAATTTGCAGATTAATGTTCCTGAATTTGTTACAGACGATATGAAGCTTGTTACTGACAATGACATTTTTTCTCGTTTCCCTAACCTGTTTTCCCCAGGTCTTGGAAAGTTGAAAGATTACAAAGCCAGTATTTACCTTAAAGCTGGACCCAAACCTAAATTAACACTGGTGATAGCCAGTGTTAGTAAGGGTCGACCTAGGGTCTCTGTGTTAAACTCTCAACTTTGAAAATTTATAACTCCGTCAAAGGTACATATTTTTACACCAAATTTGGAATCTAGCCTTGACTAGTCAAGGCCTGTCTACAGTCCAAAAATTTTGAAATTCGGCTCAGCCAATTCCGCAATACAGACAGGGGCCAAATAGACAACTTCTTGTTCTTGGAGTTGTTGTTCTGGGGATGTACCTTTCGTCTGCCCTCTCTACAGGTCAAACTACACCACCTAAAATCATGGGAATAGGCTCAAATCATAGCTTCCTAGGTGAGCATGTGTCTTTTCAAGGTTATTTTAGTGTAAGTGAAATAGTTATTTAGAAAAAAGCCATCACTTGCTAACTGAAACAATGCTATTTTACTGAATAAAAAACAAATTCTCCCTACTGTAAATATATTCTCCCAACGTATAAATAGGGAGCGTTCACAAACTACGTAACGCCTGGAGGTGAGTTCAGCAAATGTGTTCCATCTATTACGATGGGGAAGGGAGATTATGATGTAGTTATACATAACACTGATTTTTCGCTCCAATTTTTATCTTCATTCTTTTAGCTAAACTATTTTTCTAACATCTATATAACGACTTTTTTTTTTACAAATATCTAGTCCATTACACCCCTAGGTACTACATACTGCTCATAAAAACGAATTCAACCCAAAAATATATATATGTATTATATATATACAACTGAAGGGCGGTGGGGTGTGAGGAAGTGTGTTAGAAAATGTTACGTATTTTCAGGTGAGAGGGGTCAAGCTCAGTGATACACTGGTGTTACGGGGGGGGGGGGGGGCAGAGGTCTAAATTGCTAAAAAAAAAAATTACGTATTTGTGAACGTTCCTTACGTCGGCGTAGATAACATTCCTGTTGGATTCCTGCATACTGTTCGGTACACTCACCATTCCTACTTGTTAAATGTTAACGTATATTCGTGCTAAAGGTAGTGTTCTGTGCAGGATCAATTCATAATGTTCCGGTAGGAATGGTGCCTCACATTCAGTGTAGATACGAATCCTACAGCATAGCGTGTATAATTGGTCCCACTGTTCGGTGTAGATAGGAGTCCTATCTCCAGATGAATGTACTCTCTCTAACCTGCGTCTGACACTGAAAATTACGATTTCAGGTTTTGCACATAGACGAGCCAGCTATTAAGTGTTGGCTATCGCCAGTGTTAATATCAAACAATGAGCTGGAGAGGAGTCCTAGCTCTTCACGCGAAAGTGGGACAGCACATGTACTGCAGTGTTTTTGGTTGTTCCTTCCTAATTTTTTTTCCAAGCAAAGAAGTATTTGATGAACATTTTTCTTTTTGTGTGTGTCGGGGTGGAGAGGGAATTACTCCTTCCTGCTTTTTTTACAAACAAGGAAACAGGTGACAAAGTAGGTTTTTTTTTGGGGGGGGGGGAGGAAATTAATCTGCTACAACTATTATTTTTCCATATAAGGAAATAGATGACAAAACAGCTTTTTTTGGGAGGGGGTGGGCGTGGGGCCTTGCACCGCTCCTACTGTTTTTGTCCGCATAAGGAACAGATGACACAATCGGGGCGGTTGGGGGGGGGGGCAGGGGGGAAGATGGGGGAGGGTTGCTCCGCTCCTATTTTTTTCCCCAAGTTAATGTTCCGAGCAAGAAAGGCGCCTCACATTCAGTGCAGATTCGAACCGTGCACCGTAGCGTGTATAATTACCCCCACTGTTATGTAAAGATGGAATCCTACTATCTCCAGAAGAATGTACTGCCACTGGGAAATTCCGATTTCTTTTAGATTTTGTACTTGTAGAACCAGGTATTAGTTGATATCAGATGAAACAATCAATGCACCATCTCTGTTTAACTGTAATGGCCGCCACCTAGAAATCAGGGCCATTTTGAAATTTTGCTTATTATCGTTCGATTTCCTTCAAATCTAGAACGGAGACGAAATAGTTGATACCAAGTGAAACAGTGAATGTGCCATCGTCACTAGTGACCACCGTTTTGAAATTGGCGGTTCATTTTGAAATTATGCTTATTAATTCAGATTTCCGATTTCCGGTTTCCTTCAAATTTAGAATGAATACGATATAGCTGTTAACAATTAAAATAATGAATTTCTCATCGTCACTATTAATCTGTAATCCACGCCATCTTGTAATGAGTCAGCAATTTTGAAATTATGCTTATTATTGCCTGATTTCCATTATACAAAAAATTAAAAACGTGAAAGCAAAATTAAAAAGGAAGTTATACTCCATCTCTAGATTGGGTGGATAGTGCATTCTTCTCGTCGCAGGCAGTAGCCTACCGTCAACTCCACTGTTTTATAGTTTAGCTGCAATTCTAAAAGTTACACGTATTAATAAACAAAAACGGATCGTTAAATGTTTAGAGTAAAGGTCTAAAAGTCAATACCTAGATGGAACACGGACAAGCTTTGACAGTAAGGGCTCAGGTGTAAAATTTTGTCAGTAAGACGTTGGTAAGCATTAGACCCTTACTACCCGGTGGCCAGCTTTCATCTTTAAGAATAGGTAAGCAGTAAATACATTTTGACGAAAAACTGTAAATCCTTCTGTAAGACTCATGTGATGATCCAGTGTTGGTATGGGGTTCGTTTCCTGCTTTGCTTTATGTTTAAAAGTGTATTTTTCGGTTTGGTAACACGTCAGCACATACGCAGTAGAGAGGATTATTGGTACAATTACTGATGAATATCATGTTGGGAAAATATGGACATGTCCAACAATTGGTCGCGTCCCGGCTTCAAGTGACAATACGAGTGTTGCACGTGACACACGATCGCGTGTCTTGTGTTGTCAGTGTGAGTGTGTTGGAAGACTTCATGGCGTACGGACGCAACAAGTGTGTAGGTCTAGCTAGGGCTTTAGTTTAGACTGTGCCTCGTCCAAAAGGGACTCGACGCTGACCCATGAAGTAAAGTGCTATACGAGAAGGGAGCCGATCGTCGCCAGAGACCGACTGATGTTCCGAGACGCAGCATGACCGCCATGTAAGTTGTCACCTCGATATCCATAGTGCTAACTAAGCTATCTGTTCACAATCTGCACCTCTGCAATATTTATGAGTGGGGCATTTCTTCAGCCTCCACATAATAAAGGTTATGGGCACGCCACGTTTAAGTTGTGAACAGTGAAGAAATAGCTATGGCACAAAGAAACGAAACGTGGAGTAGATCATCCGTTTGAAAAACTCGGAACATGTTGCGTTGTTTACGGCGGCCGGTATCTTGTTTTTGCCGAAGCGCTCAAAATCTGAAGAAACGGAAAGCAAGTTTCAAGGTCATAATTTCAAGTTATGTTCATTGGATTAAAAAGGAGTTGAAACGGACATTTTTTTCTCCTTTTCAAGAAAAATCCGAACGTTAAACTGAACAACAAGAATAAAACTTGACGATTTCAAAGTGAAAATTAACGTTACGACCAGGCTGTACTAAGTAATAATCATCGTAAACATGGCTACGAAGGGCGATTTAACCAAAACGCATGCATTTGGGATGGCAAACCTGGATATAAAGAATTATTTTGCTTGAGCATTTTCGATCAAACTGGTATTAAAACAGAAGGATCTGTGGAAATACGTGGATGGGTCAGAGACCAGACCTACAGAAGGTGCTGAAACCCAACGAAAATTCGACCGGAGATGTGCAGAATGCACAACCACGTTGTTTTTGAGTATGAAGCAGGACATTGCTTTAAAGTACCAAGAGTATGAAGACTCAAAGAAACTCTGGGACTATTTGAAGGGGAAATATGCTGCAAATACCAAAATGAGAAAACTCACTGCTTTCAGAAATTTACTGAATTGCAAGATGGTAGAAGGAGAAGAGTTATCAGTGTATTTGATTCGAATTCAAGAATTTGCTAGGGAAGCAAAAGTGACAGGATGCACCGCAATTACAGATGAACTTGTGGCACTCTTAATGCTGAGTGGATTGACTGCACAATACGATAATTTACTGCTCGTCACGGACTCCTTTGATGCATAAAAGTATACCCCAGATTTCATGGAAGATTTTCTTCTCAAAGACGAAAAACGAAGAAATCGGTTAACGGATACCAGTGAAACAACACAAATGCCAGGAAAATTTGTAGTAAGAAAAGACGAACGAGATAAATCGTCAAGCAAGAAATACAGAGAAAGTCCTTACAAATCAAGAAAAAGGTCAAATGTGTATCCTGCAACAAATTCGGCCACTTTGCCAGGGATTGTCGTAACAGGAAAAAGACACAAGGTACATCCGACTCCGACGAATCACAAGAAAGGGCAAAAGAAGTATGGTTCCGAATAAACAAAGTTGCTATGGAGGGAAGAAACAATTCTACAAATGGACCAAATGAATGGATAATAGATTCAGGTACCAGTGTGATAATGTCCAACAGGCGGGAGGATTTTTCTGATTACAAGAAGTTAAAAATAACAAAGTGGCATTGACGGCTGACAACTCTCGTGCTGTGGTAGTGGGAGTAGGAAGTGTGAAGATACGTGTGAAGCACAAGAACATTGAGTTTCCGGTAGTGTATCATGTCCCATTAATTAGAACAAATGTGATTTCAGTAGGCATATTGCAGAAGGCACAGTGTTTTACGTCATTCCCACAGGACAGGTGTGTCGTCAGACACAAGAGTGGGACCGAGATACTGAACGTGAAACAGAATAAGAGTAATTTATTCCCACTTACTGGAGTCGAGATATGCCCAAGGAATGCTGCAAAGAAGGAAGAAGATGTCAAGCCAGTCCGACCAAAAAGATTTAAAAGGAGGGTGTCATGGAAGCGGGACATCAAAGAGAAAACGGAACCAGCTTCAAGCAAGACAATCAACTTGGGAGCCAATAGTGGGGAAAAAGGTAGCAGAAGTTGAAGACACCGCATCAGAACTACTTGCAAAGTACGCACCAGAGGGGGATGCGGATGAAAAGAATAGGATAATACTACACGACCACTTCATGCAAGCAATTGAAGATGGAAGATTATTGGCTACCCAAAATGAAATTGATTGCAGGAGTCGCCAAGTGGTGCTGAATTTTACACTGGCTGTAGATGTCCCAAGTAAAGAAAAAGACATCAGTTGTATGATGTTAGCTGCCGACGTTCCCGAACCAAAGACATTCAAGAAAGCAATGAGCGGCGAGCACGCCGAAGAATGGAAAAAGGCCGCACAAGAAGAATATGACTCTTTAATGGCGAAGGGAGTGTGGACCATTCAAGAGCTACCAAAAGGAAGAAAGGCAATAGGTCATAAATGGATTTTCAAAGTCAAAGCGAACGCGGATGGAGAAATCGCCCGATACAAAACACGCCTTGTGGCACAAGGGTTCTCGCAGAAGTAGGACTACGGCATGGTGGATACGTATGCACCAACGGCGGGCCTGAATACGGTCAGGACTCTCATATCCGTCGCGGCAACTAAATCTTGGATAATCAACCAGCTCGACATAAAAACGGCGTACTCAACGGAGAATTTAGTGAGGAAATTTTTATGCGACAACCAGAAGGGTTTACGAAGACTGGTGACGAAGATAAGGTTTGTAGGCTGCAGAGGAGCTTATATGGGCTAAAACAATCTGGCAGGTGCTGGAATAAGACTATGAATGGGAAATTCATTAAGGAAGGTTTTAGTCGGAGCAGCGTAGATCCATGCGTCTACTTTGTGCGGAAAGAAAAAGAAAGTGATGTAATCTGCGTCTTTGTGGATGATGATGCTCTCATATCCAAAGATGAGCAGGGCATAAATACTCTGAAGGAGCTTATTGGCCGTAATTTCGAGCTACTCAAGAAGTTTAACATGGAAGAGTGTTTCCTGGTGGGAACACCGATGGCAACCCATGGTGAACTAACGAAAAGTCAGTGTCCTAAGACAGTTGAAGATAAGATCGAAGCTCAGAAGTTTCCCTATAGAGAACTAGTGGGGGCGTTGATGTATCTAGCCATTGCAACAAGACCCGACATCTCGTATGCCGTATCTACTCTCACGAAATTTTGCTCCAATCATGGAGTGGAGCACTGGAACGCAGCCAAGAGAGTAGTAAGGTATCTGAAAGGAACAATGGGATACTCCTGTGAAATATCGTCTAAGCAAAAGACCACTTGAAGCATATGTAGATGCCAACTGGGCCGGCGATTGTGAAGATAGGAAGTCACGAACGGGGTATTGCTTGATGATGGGAGGGGTACCAATAGTCTGGCGTTCAGTAAAACAGACATGCATAGCCTCGTCGACCATAGAGTCCGAGTATGTGGCGCTTGCGACGTGCTCGCGCGAGGTGTTGTGGATAAGAAGACTTTTGAAAGAGATTGGTTAGCAGGACCTTGTCAAGGAATCCACTGTGATTTGGTGCGACAAGCATGCAGCATTACAAAATGTGCTGGATCCTGTGCCTAACCTCAAGTCAAGACACATAGAGTTACGCTATCACATAGTGAGAGAAGCCATGCAGCGTGAAGAGATTGCTGTGCAATATGTGAACACGAAGCACAATATTGCTGACATATTCACAAAGGCACTGAGCAAAGAAAGACACTGTGAATTAGTGAGAAAGATGGATCTTCTACCTCTTAAGGAAGAGAGCAAGGTGCAGAGCCACCAATAAGTTGGTGGAGCTCCTCGCCCGTTCTAGAAGCCAGAATGCAAGTGGGGATTATGTTAGGAAAATAAGGACGTGTACAACAATTGGTCACATCCCAGCTTCAAGTGACAATACGGGTGTTGCACGTGACACGCGATCGCGTGTCTTGTGTTGTCAGTGTGAGTGTGTTGGAACACTTCATGGCGTACGGACGCAACAAGTGTGTAGGTCTAGCTAGGGCTTTAGTTTAGACTGTGCCTCGTCCAAAAGGGACTCGACACTGACCCATGAAGTAAAGTGCTGTACGAGAAGGGAACCTATCGTCGCCAGAGACCGACTGATGTTCCGAGACGCAGCATGACCGCCATGTAAGTTGTCACCTCGATATCCATAGTGCTAACTAAGCTATCTGTTCACAATCTGCACCTCTGCAATATTTATGAGTGGGGCTTTTCTTCAGCCTCCACATCATATCATTTACCTTAAAATCTATGAAATTCGTATAAAGGGAGCTCTAAAGAAAGTTCTTTAAAGATATTTTAGGCACAAAAACCTCCTAAATCCGTACATACACACGTGCCTTCCGAGTAGGTTATAATTAAATTTACAAAGATGGATTTACAAAATTGGCTTAACAAGTCATTAAGCAAGTCCAGTGTTAGTGGAGTATGAGTTTCCTGCTTTGCTTTAAGTTGAATTTTTTTTCTGATTTAGTCACATGACAGCATATTCGCAGCAGGGAGCAATATTGATTGTCCTCTACCACAGGTGTACGAAAGATAATAAAAAATTCTAAAGCATCAAAGGACAAAATGCCAAACTTCACAAGAAAATTATGTTCTTAAAGTTCCTTAATGATACAAAGAAAACCTACGTTCGTCGTTCATAGATACGTTCTGTCCGAATAGGCTAACCACCGGGTAGTAAGGGTCGAATGCTTACTAGCCTCTTACTGACAACATTTTACACTGAGCCCTTACTGTCAAAGTTTGTCCATGTTCCATCTAGGTTTTGACTTTTAGACGCTTATTCTAAACATTTAATGTTCCGCTTTTGTTTATTAATATTGCAAAGCCCGACCCGTCCCTTTAGCAGTAAGGGGAAAGGTCGAAGCTGAAATCGACCGCCTGGTTCGGGAGGGGATATTGAAGCTAGTTGACTGTTCTGCTTGGGCCACACCTACAATACTTGTGTTCAACCTAACGGGGACGTTAGGATAGTAGAGGACTATAGCGTAACAGTCAACCCGGAGTTGGAAATTGAGTACTTCCCCAAATTCTCGATTATTGACCTATCTGACGCTTTCCTGCAAGTAGAACTCGATGAAGACTCTAAACCTGCCCTTACAATTTCAACCTGTAAAGGGTTATTCCGGTGGCAGAGTCCCTTTTGGATTGGCAAGTTCACCTAGAATTTTCCAGAAACGTATTGAATACGTTTTAAGGGATGTACGCGAGTCACAACCCTTTAGTGATGATAATTTAGTTGCAGGGAAAGGAAAAGTGCACGATACCGCTTTGATAAAAGTATGCTCTGCAAGAAAATGGTGGCAAAGTCAAAAAGGCAAAGTGTCAGTTTAATAAGTCCGAAATTAAATATTTAGGCTTCAAAATTAACAAAGATGGAATGTCTAACCTTCCAGGAGTTTTGGATGATCTCAGGTTGGCTCTGGAACCTCAGAATGTCTCAGAATTGAAGTCATATTTGTGGTTTATGAACCAATATGGAAAATTTGTCCCACACTTGGCAACTCTGTTGGCTCTCCTAAATAGGCTTCTTTCTTCAAAAAATCCTGAATGTGCTGATGCCGTGAGGTACGCTAAAAAGGCATTTTTGTGATCAAAAGTTCTGGTACATTATGACCCTAACCTACCACTTAAACTGGTGTGTGCTGCATCTTCCGTCGGGGTTGGGTTCCTCGTCGATGCATACCATAGCTGATGGCACTGACAGGCCTATAGGATTTGTCTCTTGGGCGCTTAGTAAAGCAGAGCTTAACTATGCCCAATTTGATCGAGAGGCACTTTCGATAGTGTTTGGGGTTAAGCGTTTCCATCAGTTTTTATATGGAAGAAAGTTTATATTGCAGACAGACCAGAAGGCTTTGCTACCAGAAGGTAGCTATTCCAGCTAAGGCAGCCGCGCAAATTCAGCGTTGGGCATTACCCCTAAATGGCTACTATTTTGAGTTGCAACACATAGCAGGTAAAGAAAATTTAACAATTTAACTGCGCATTTTTTGTCCAAAATGACACTGCTATATGAGGGCCTTCTAATGAAAAAGTGCCTGGTTTCACTGTCATGAACTTAAAGGACATGGATTCATTGCCCATTCTCTCGAATCAGTTAGAGAAATTTACCATTAAAGATAAATTGCTAGCAACACATTGGAGGGCTGGCCAGACAGAGTTGACAATGAGTTTTTGAAACCCTATTTTGTGCGACGTTTGGAGCTATATCTACAGGGTCGTGCAATATTTTGGGGACATCGTTTGGTCATTCCAGAGGTTTTGAGACCGAATGTTCTATCTGAATTACACAGTGGACATGGCGGGATTGTTCGTATAAAAGCGCTCGCGCATTCTAGAGTCTGGTGGCCAGGCCGACCTGGAAAAAACTGTAAAAACTTGTAATCCATGTCAACTAAATAGAGATCGAGATGTAACTGGTCGTAAACACGTTTGGGAGAGACAAGCAAGAGCTTGGAAAAGTTTTCATGTGGATTTTGCTGGCCCATGTTTTGGGGGAAGAATATTTTTGGTTGTGCTTGATGCCTATTCCAAATTTCCGTTTGTATTCGAAATGAAAAGCACAACGAGTGCAAGTATCATCAAAATATTCCGAGAATTATTTTCTACTTACGGTTTAAGTTCAACAATCGTGTCTGACAATGGACCGAATTTCCTAAGAGCCGAAATGGAAAATTTTCTAGCTGAGAATAGCATCAAAACATCCGAAATATTCCGTTTTATCCAGTGAGCAATGGTGCAGCTGAGAACCTTGTTAAAAGTTTTAAAAGATCATTAAAAGCAAGTATTTGTGAAGGCCTAAGCGTTGAAAATGCACTGCTAAATTTCCTAACACAAGCCTATAGCATTCCACATTGTACTACAGGGATAAGCCCAGCTAAATTATTTCTTGGCAGAAACCCTAAAATACCTCTATCATTGTTGGTGACTAACGAAAATAACAAAGTCGAAAACTCACAATTGCATCAGCTAAAACCAAGTGAACATAAGTGTGATATAATTTATACACTGAACCAACTTGTTTTCGCTAGAGACTATCGTGTTAATTCCAAGACACGATGGCTTGAAACAACACTGATTGAAGTCGATTCAAGTTGTCGTTATTCTGTCAAAATAAAGACCGGTAAAGTTTGGAGAAGGAATGCAAATCAATTGTGCAAGCGTGAAACGGCGGAATACGGAATATACGGCAAAATCGTCAGACAACACATCAAAATCAGCGGAATACACGTCAACATTTGTGCCAATTGCCATTGCTGTTTCCGTTTCTGATCCATCGCAGTGTTGGTGCGAAAATCTGTTGTTTCGGGCACGAGAGGGTGTCACCGTACGGCGTGAGTTGTTGGGTGAAATCGCGAGTGAATCGGCGCCAAGGTCGGCTGAGAGCGAAGGGACTGCTGCTCTTCAAGATTCGGTCGTCGTTGAGTCGCCGGCTCCCCCAGTGTTGTCGCCGGGTATTGGAGGTGTGCATCATAGTCATAGCGTGGTGGCCCTTGTCACCATGCCCATTCTGCAATGCGAGGATTTATCTGTTCCACAAACTGTCCGTGGCATGTGGGGAAATAGTGTTTCACAGACTGTCCATGGAACAAATGTTTTCATT
>JAHWFP010163821.1:35043-59132 GCA_023313725.1 Lithobius niger
TAGTGTTTCACAGACTGTCCATGGAACAAATGTTTTCATTCCAACTCCTTGTTCGAATAGATCTATTAAGTAGCCACAACGTCTTGATCTGTAATGCTAATATCTAGTAGTTTTCTGGATGACAGGTAGCCAAAATAATTTTTCTTCATTTTTGTTTGGTTTGGTTTGGTTTCAGTGGTTATTTGTCTTAGTGTTACTGGATTATTCGTGATGTTTTTATTATAGTGTTGTCCAGCTAATAATGCATTTTTGTTGGGGGGGGGGGTAAGAGAATTGGTCGAATGCACTGAGTGTTTTCTTCTTGGTTTCAAAAGAAAAAAAGCGTATTAAGTAGTGGAAAAGTACATAGTACTGTATGATAAGGGGGGACTGTATATATCGGCTATTATTGTATATAGATTGTACCAAATAGATTTATAGAGAGTGTAGTCACTCTATTTTTACTCGGGGGTGATTGTGGTAAATGTGCGTAGCTCCACATGGATACATGGATTTTGCTGAATAGTATATATGTTTCCTTGCCTACCACTAGGGGCAGTATTGTCCTGGTACTAATTAGCTATGTATGGTTGCATTGCATCTTGAGTATCAAGGTGCATCATGGTTATGTAATAAAAGTTATATAATGTAACAGCCAGCAGTGACACCTGCTGACTGTCACTACTCAGAACTACTTGCTAGTTGTCACTTCTTTCTACAGGCTTTAGTGTGTGGGGTGGACCCTAGAATATTAGCACATATGCTACACTACCTGTGTTGGGGATATGCTCCCCCTTCCCAGACCGTGAGTTCACGGAAGGCGCAAAGTTGATTTCACAGTGGGCCCCGACGGAAGTAGGTGGTTCCCTATATAGCTTTAATTACAAGGCAATAAATAATATGCTACAATAGAGTCACAAGCGGCGACCAGAGGGTATGCCACAATAATGGAGGCACAAGCCTCAATCCTGAACACACCAGTTTTAATTTTATTAACGTGTCTATATAATGGTTGAATCCAGCAGTAAGGTTTCACGTAGACTAAACAGCACAGTAACACTGCGTTATACGAAATCTTACAGAAAAGTTTATTTGTGTTCCTTTGCTGTTTTGACTTCGAATCAGTTTACCTTGCTGTAAACATCAAACGAGTAGTTTTTGTTTTCTAATTCGTGATACTGTGACATCGCAAGTTGGTTTTCTTTCCTCGTTGCAAATATGCTGAATTTCGCTCACGTCGCTAGCTCATTAAGTGCAAGTCGTTCTTTTGGAAGTTGGTTTGTCCACGGCTGTCTTTCAGTGGCTTTGTCCTTTATTAGTGGAGGTGGTAGCCTTTACTGTAAGGTTTGACCTCAGTATCCTATGTTAAAGCTGACATTTTTGATGCCTAATTTTTCCGGTGTCTTTCAACATTTTCCACTGAAATTTGGTATGTGAATTTTGGATGTGAGCTTTGTGAAACTTGGCCAACACGTGTACCAACTTTTATACATTCCGATTTGTCACATTGGAATCATGAGTTTCAATTTTGGCTCGTTTGTTGACGGCAAAGGTGAACTACTTTGAAGACGTTTATACAATAGTCTCTGCAGACTAAACTATTTGTTTTAGAAAGCTGGTTCTTAGCTCATTTGAAAAATCTACTTCTGGAGATAACACGAAGAAAGAAAGAAGCGTCCCATTATTGTTTTACATTGTTTCAAAGATTGTTTTTATGCAACAATGCCAATTAGCAAACGCCGACAAATGGTTTAGTCTGTAGAGACCATTGTATAAACGTGTCATTGGGTGGGTGACCGCCTGGGAATCTGGCTGTTGCAGACATAGGGCCTTAGGGCTTCGGGCAGATGACCAGGAGTGGTTAACGCTCGTTAAACCCTTTGAACCCTTTGAAAGAAGTCCACCATCGCCATCAACACACAAGCCAAAAATGAAACTCGCGAATTCAAGCTCTGGTCCAGGTCTGCTAAGTGACAAATCGGAAATTAATAAAAGTTGGTACACTTGTTGGCCGGGTCCCACAAAGCTCATATACTAAATATCAGTGACAAATGTAGAAAGACGATGGAGAAATTAAGCATCGAAATTTAGGTTTGAACGTGGGAGACTGAGGTCAAACCTTACAGTAAAGGCTAAAATAAATATAACTGAGAGTGACTTCGGCTATTTTTCCAACACGATTGAGCGGGAGAGATTGAGCTGACAAGGCCGATTGTTTAAGCTAGGGAACGAGAAATTAACTGGCCGACTCCATAAGCCATCTGCATCCTTAAAAAGTACGGGGAACCCGAGCGCGCAAGTTTTTGGAAGCATTGCTGAATGTAGACTGGTCATTTAGACTGTGTAGGCCTCGATTCATTAGAATTCTTCTTTTTTTTAAATTAAATTATTACTTTAAAGCTTTACAAAGCTTTGATTTTCACTACCATGGTTGAATGATGGAAGGACTTCGTTTTTATTCGAGTTTTTTTTTTCTGATAATCTAACAATAACAGCTTTTTATTTATTTTTTGCTGCACGGAAACTTTCTATTTTCAACAATGTGAACTACCAAGAATCGAAACGGTAGGAACTGCAACAATCGAAGATACTATGGTTCTCTAGTACATTTAATAGTTATAGCCACACTTTTGCAACAATGGTCTGCTGATATGTGGAATTTGGCCTTTTTCTTTGACAGATTCCAAGGACTGAAAGATCGTCCGAGGCCGAAGGCCGAGGATGTTTCTTTCAGTCCGAGGAATCTGTCAAAGAAAAAGTGGGCCAAAAAACACTTATCAGCGTACCATTGTGGCAAAAGTACGGCTATAAGTTTCTTATGACCATACCTTCCGTTCAACATAAGCACTTTCAGATCAGTGCCAATTCTCCATTTCACGGCGGTTTTATAACAACGTGTCGTCTCAAGAGATGCATGTTGGCGCTGCGTGCATGTTCATTTTTGTCTGCTTGTTCATTGTTGTGAATTCAAAACTGCGTTTATCACAATGGTAGCCAAGTTTTGCTCAATAGATTTGGGTGTTTCGAATGTTTTCTGCAAGTGTTTTCTGCAATATGCAAGTGACTTCTGATGAACTTCAGCTTTAAAATTCAAGGCAATGCGTTAATTTGAGACGTTCAATATCTTGGGAGTTAAATGTTTACAGGTCGTGGGCAAATGAACGTAATCGCCGTTCTGGTCGTGATGGACATTTCGTTGACTGACCGACTCTTTTAATTTAAAATAAGCACGTGCTGTAAAATGAAAGTGTTTCTTTTTTTTTTAGTCAATCGTGTTAGTAAAACGCTGTTGTATGCGTTTCAGGTAAAGCATTTAAAAACGTTTTTTAGGTGTGCCAAAAAGTCTTTATTTTAAAACACTTGTTTGAACCGGGCTTAAACATTTAAAAGTGTGCAGGATAAGTGGGCCGGTCCACTTATCCTGCCCACTTATCCGGCCCATTTTTGAAGAATGCTTAGAAACATAGAAAGCATTGTTGCAACTGGGCTGATACGGGGTTTAGCAGCCGTCTTTACAACAATGAAAAAGGAAAAAGTATGGTCAAAAGGCTATTTATTCCATGCTCAATGTTGGCGAAAACGCTGATGTAGTCTTATTTGTCGCAGTTTTTCTACTAACCTAAGATTAGAGCAAGTCGAGCACGAACCCCGTTCTTTGCGTGGGAAAAAATTTCATTGCATCCAATTCATTCCGTTTTGCCAATTACAAACTACAACGCAATATCATAGCATTCAGGAAAAAAATATGAGCTTAAAAAAACTGGAATCGATATAGTACTGGCTCTCCTGAGCTTTGAAGTTGAGTAAACAAAAACATGTTTAGAACTGACACACGGTTCAGACATTAGACGTAAATGGTTGAAGAACTCGAGAAAAACGTCGAAAATTCGCCTCACGTGGCTGAAACTGTTATTAAGGCTAAACGGGAATATTTGAAAATCACTGAACACTGCGCATCAAATTATCCATGCAACGAATGAGAAACAAAAATTTACTTGAATAAAAACTGAATCCTAATAATGTTGGCTTTGTGCACTCAACGCTAACTGACGCTATATGTTGAGAAAGAAGCCGTGTGCAGTTCGCATGAAACGAGGTGGCATGATAGGTCATATGTCTCTCTTTCTTTTTCTAAAGCTCTGGCCGGCACTTCTGTATGACCTTTCCCAGTAAGATTTAGACCCATTGTAGCTGTGAATAAATCAGTGAACCCTTGTAGATTCTGAGCCTAATGCTAACTGAGTATTATAAAATCATTCGGTTCCTTCTTGAAAATACTGTAAAACGCGTGTACTAAACTTTATTCACATGACTTACGGTCAGCATCGTCTTGTTAGAAAAATCGCACTCATCTATTTTATTAGTAGATCTTAATCTAAGTAGAGCTAAGTAGATCTTAGTCTTTCTTTATTTTTGGTACAGAACTAAGAGATTTAAACCTTATTAGTCGGTCTCTTTTTTTTCGTTAGGGAACTACATGCAATTATTTTGGCACTAAATTTATGCCAGAAAAAATGAGCGAACTTTATGCCCGGTTAATTTTGTATAGCTCGAAACTGTTTTTTTTTTTTGGGCATAATGTAAGGAAAAACAGTGAGCTTCTTTCGAAGTTCAAAATTCGTGTTAGTATTAAGTTCAAGGTATGGTTGTTTTAGCTTTTTACATGGTTGAAATAATGAGAAAAAGTACTTATTCCTTTTCTCTCTTTCTTCCTCTCTTCTCACTAACCAGTCCCTAAAAATGATGAAATGGACTATAAAGTTTGCTACCCAAAAAAGTTACTAACACCCCGAAGTAGGTTCATGCGACTTTAATCACAACAGTCTGTAACTGCGAACTAACAACGAACTAGTGAACAATGAACTGTGCTCCTTTTAAAGATGGTGAATAGAGTTTTGCCCCTCGGAAAAAAAAAGAAATGCTACTAACAACGAGAAGCTACAGCAATAAATATGACTGGAATAAGCGTGACTTTGGTATAAGATTGTGATTACGATAGCTGTCATTTCCATCCGTGAACTCATTATTATATTTTAAATTTGACGTTGCATTTTCTTCTCGCGTCGCTGGTGAAGATCTTAGTAAAAAACTTAGCGTACAATGTTTTTGGACGTCCATTCAAATGGTATTCAAAGCATTTTGTCAGGCGCCATTTTGTGGGAAAAGTTTAGATTTAGAAGTTTTACTCGCGCGTGGACGTTTGGTTTGTTTGAAATGAGTGACAATTAAAATGGACTCTCCCTGTCTTGCTGATGTTCTTGTCGGGCAGAGCTGCAAATGTGTTCTTTAAATCTCGAGAAAGTTTGAAATTGAAAAAAGTCGTAAATCTTGCAGCAAAAGGGTACGTGGACACATGAGTGTCGACTAAGACAGTTAGGTTTGTTTAGAAACTCATTATGTGTCTTCAAACGAAAAAATTCCAGCTTGCCATGCGTGCCTTTGTTTAAATAACATACTAATAGGAAGTCATAATCTATGGTGTCAGCTGACGTAACTGTTTCAGGGTCCTTTAAACGAAAACAAGTGGTCGGCAAATATATGTCGAATGAAAACAAGTGCTTAGTCTTTCTTGATATTCAAGTAAACATCGAACAACAATGCTACGCACAGCTGTGGCTAGCTTTATAGTAGGACCTTTAAACACGACAAGAAGCCAAGGGAAGAGAATTTTAGAAAAACAACCCTAAGTTAATTATAATACAAATTTTAGAAACACGAAAAGACGCCGATGGTGTTTGAGAGAAAGAAGCACGGCCTGGGGGAAATGAGAAAGTGCCAAAAACGAAAGGAATGTTTCACAATTAAACTTGACACTGCATTAAAGGCAACAAGAAATAAACATTTACTGTAAACAGCTTGTCTACAACTTACAAGCATCTTGCTTGACTACACTGCTCAAACTTAAACAATACAAAAACCACACGAGCTATTGTGCTCGTGCACTAATGTGGCCATGCCACAATAAAATACTTACACTCCGGGCCCAGCGGTTTACACTGCTAGTGGAAATAATAATTGCATGGGCCAACGAACCCGAGTTTTATTTTTCAGTCTTAGCTTACAAGAACGGATTTTATTGTCCCGTCCTCGGCGAAGGGTTTCAACAACTCCCCAACGCCAAAGGTGACGAGCAACTCAGTTCTCTTTGATAAGCACTAGATCTCCAACTTTAGGCAGAAACTCTTCGCCCACATTTTGTTGATCGTGAGGTGATCTCAACTGTAGGAGGTATTCTTGGCTCCATCGAACCAAAAACATATTCGTAAGTCGCTGGCAGTATTTCCAATGGCGCTGTAGGTCAACACCAGTACTTTTCCCCAGCCAAGCTGTCTTGTCCGGAATGGAAGTTAGTCTTGCTCCAACCAGGAAATGGGAAGGGGTGAGTGGCTCAATGTCTTGGGGGTTACCAGACACACTCGTTATTGGACGGGAGTTGGCGATAGCTTCTATCTGAACAATACAAAAACTACAGACACGAGCTATTGTGCTCGTGCACTAATGTGGTCATGCCACAATAAAATACTTAACAAGGAAAGTCAAAAGGGATGCTTCTCCCTACACAAAGGGAGTGGAGACCTCGGCCCCACTCCCGGGGTTGAGAGCGACAAACCACTACCAAAATGGTGGGGTGGAACACGGGGATGAAAATAGCATTGAATCAGTTACAGACACCAATAGAGTACATTTCATATAGGATTTCATGTGGTTATACTCTGTAACACTAAAGTCTCTGACTACCAACTACTGAAAGTAAATAGCTAAGAAAAGACGTTCTTTTTTTCTGTCTCGGTTACAGAATTTCGTGTAAGGTAAGGCCGCATTTTTCTACTTTAATAGTTTTAAATAAGATTGGAGTATAAAATACGCTATGAGGTAGAGTAGTAGGTGTTTAAAAGCGTATTTCAAAAATTGTTATAAAAATTAACCGATGGGGACATATGTGGGTTTTCAGATTAACCGTATTCATGGAGATGTATTAGCGTGACATCACCACCATGTTTAATTATTAATGACCAACTGTCAACATCAAGCATTACATTAGGCAAATGTTGGTTTTGTCCCTCTTTATCAACCTGTCCACTCACAGGTCAGCCATACATCTGGCTCATGCACAATCTTCTGATGTCGAACAGCTCAGAACTATCCAAAGCAAACGAATTATGATCATCTTGATTGTGATATTCGGTATTTATTTTACTTTCAGGTTTGGGCTACATTGGCACTGCATGTCGGACCTCTGAAGGGTACAGCGTTGGTTTTGCTGAAGATGTGGCTCCTATTTTCAGCGGTGTTATAACAGCCTCACACGAATTGGGACATGTGTACGTTTAATGATGTGTAATAATTTGTGTTACATTTTGCGTGACGTAATTATTTTATTAACGTTCGTCTCAATCAGCTAGTTTCTTTTCTACCTTCAAAAGAATTCTTTAGGTAAAGTTGTGTCTTTCCAAAAAAAATAACTTATAATGATTCCCAGTTGAAGACATGACATTAAATGCTAAGGTAATCTCACTGAATAACAGTTCAGAGGTTATACGAAAACTTGAATATTGCCTACTGCTCAGTTTTCGCACGTTTCATTCAACGTACTAAGTGTTAATCAATGGGATGAAGTTTACGTTTGATATAATGATTAGAAACAACGAAAAATAGGGGGAATAATTAAATCTATACAATAATGTACAATAATGTTTTTAGTTAGGCTAAAATTTTACACGAAACCTATTTTTGCTTTCCTGCCGTGATTGCCATCATGCAAAAAGGAAAATAGTCAAATTAGTGTACTTGTTCAGTAAGGCTATCTCAGGACAAAGAGGGGTAGTTTGCTAAAAATACTTAGGATCTATTACGTACCAAAATCTACCCGAAAACGTGTAGACAGAATTGAATCCTGTACCTCCAGATTATAAGACAGTCGGGCTAACCATTCAATCACCCTTACCCCTACGAGAGGCCACTGCCAGCCTTATCATCAATTCTGTATATTAAAAGCTTACCAATGCAATATTTTTGCGAATTTTGTTCCCGCATCTCCTCCGTTAATATTTGGTGTGTGATGGTGGGATGGTTTCTATGGACAGTGACTGTGGTGCAGATTTAACGCAGTATTGGTTTTGGTCGTGCCATTCCAGTGTTACGGGGCTCTGAATAATCAGTTTCATTGTTTTACATTGCTTTAAACATTGTTATTAGGCAACAATGCAAATCAGTAAACGCCAGTCGCAAAGCGTAGGCTGAGATTAAAATTAATAGAGGCTAACGATGCTGTAAATAAACAGTTGTTCACAAAAATTAAATGGTTCGGGTTTCCTCAATAAGGCAAGTAGGCAAGGGGAAGAAAGACTGCAAACTATACATAAGCAGTTGGCCACATGGACATGGAGGTGGCTATAAGGTATCCAGAAGCAGTGGCAGTAAAGGAAGCCAATTCACACACGGGGGTGAACGAGCTGCTAGGGATATTTTCAAGGGTAGGTTTCCCCGGATTACTCCAGTCCGACTTCGGAAAACCATTCGTATCGGAACTGACGACATGCTTTCTTGAGAGGTGTGGTATAAATCTAATTAATAGCACTCTGTATTACCCAGAATCACAGGCGGTGGTGAGGATGCACAGAAAATTAAAGGACATAATCAGAGATCTGGTGGCTGAGTACCCGGAGGAATGGGATGATGCTCTGGCTCCTGCACTGTTCGCCATTCGCTCTCACCCCATGTGAAACGACAAACTTTACGCCAGCAGAATTGGTGTACGATAGGAATGTAAGGACGCCACTTACATTGTTAAGGGGAAAATGGTTAAGTAAGGAGGTGCATGTAGATCCTACTGTGGTGGACTATGTGGTAGAAAGATTAAACGATTGGGGGAATGTGAAGGAAATGGCGAAAACTGAAACAATGGCAGTACAACAGCGTAATAAAGTTTATTACGACAAACAGGCAAGATTATGTGAGTATGAGCTTGGTAGTAAGGTATTGTTACTAAAGATGGATCATAAGGACAAATTAGCAGCATTTTGGAAAGGCCCATATGAGGTTTGGAGAAGGTTGGTGAGGTAAATTACAGGATATAAATGGGTGAAAATGGTGACAAAGTGAATGTACCATCCTTCCAAAATGAAAGTACCATCCTTAATGAAACCGTTTTATGAGGTTACGATCATAAACGAAGTAGGTGTGCATGAACTAGAAAGACAAGGTAAGAAAAGAGAAAAGGGCATGGAATTAGAAACGCATACATGGGATTCAGGTGGAAAAAGAGGTTATTTTACAAACAAGGAAGTCATAGAGGTGGCAAAGGTTGGGCCTCTGTAGGACGAACAGATCAAAGAATTGACCGAAGTTTTTGACCAAGTTCCGGGGGTGTTCTCTTACGAGCCGGGCACCACCGACTTGTTTGAATTCGATATAGAAATGGACAAGGAAGTAACGGTATAAACGCAATTGCACCGGTACTCACCCAAACAAAAAGAATTAATTGAAACGGAAATTAATAGAATGTTGGCGTTAGGAGTAATTAGGCCTGAGAAGATCAGTAATGCTTCGCCTAATTTGATAGTGACTGAAGGGGGAAAAATGCCAAGGCCAGTTGCGGATTATAGGGAACTGAACGGAGGAACTAAGGTGCAGAGGTTCCCAATGCCTAATTTGGAAGAAATGGTTGAGTGGGTTGCGGCAGCAAAGAATATCTCTGTGTTTGATCTAGCCAGGATTTTTTTGCAGATTCCAAATTCGCCCAGGGCCATCAAAATGACGGCTATAAACACTCATTTAGGTGTGTTTGAGTATTTAAAAATGAATCATGGGACTGGTCAATGCAACGTTCTACTTTCAGCGCTTGATTACTGAAGTATTCAGGGATATTTACGAGTTTTGTCAGGCTACCGGTTGTCCGGTAGGATTAAAAGAGGCTAGCCAGTCGCCTATATCCGTACCAATCCACTAATCTAGGAGGGCAGAGCGTGGTACGACCTTCCTAGGCCTTCAAAGGGAGAATCTGGGTGAAGACCATAAGTAGATGTAGGAGGCATTCTTGGGAAAGCAGCCGATAACTTTTGGGTTTGCCCTTGGAGTGAAGGAAGGCGGCGGATATAGCAGAGGTCGTGAATCTTTGGGAACTGTCAACACCTCCGTATGTTGGGTACAGAATGGATCAAGGATCCTCATTCAAAGTAACTTACAGTATGCTACAATGGCAACCGTTTTATTTTTCCTTGTCACAGTTGAGAAATTACATCTTTTAGCCGTCATCTGATGTAAGCTTTACAGGAAAGATCTAACCGGCCCTCACTACCAAATCGTCACTTACGTTTGTGTACTCTTGTTGATCATTCAAACTCGATGCCCATTGAAGAATTCAAAGTAGAAATCTTCTCCTCTTATGATAGTGGAAGCTGCCTGAGATTGATTACTATAGGCTCTTCTACTACGTAGACAGCTTAAAGACTCTCACAGGCTATAAGACAGGTCGGTGTTATTACCATTGGAGCAAAATGGTGGCTGAGTCTCCATTTTGTTGGTACATTTTCAGAGCTTGTAAAAGGAGCATGTTTTCTCTTCAATAGGAAAGATTGAAAAAAATTAAAGTTGAAACAATTAATATTATAAAACGCGTTAACAAAGCGCAAGTGATGATTGTAGTAGTCAGGCTGTTACAAATATTTGATGCCTGCCTTTAACGGAACAATGATAAAAAGAGAGATTGTTACATTTAGCTTACAACGATTGCAAGACAATACAAGGATGAACAACAATGTATTGAGTTGGGCAAGCACGGCGCAAACAGTTGTTATGCTGTAAGGATACTATGGTGTTTCTTAATATTCCCAGCCGAGGTTTTTCTTGGTGTTTCGCCGGCCGAACTTTGCCCGTTTTACAAATTGGTAGGTGACAATTTTTTAGTTTCTTATGCTCTATATTTCTTAGCTTTACAATTGTGTCCCGAGACTACTGAACTGATTACGTGATTTATAGTTCCTCAAAACGTATTTGGATGGGAGAGGGAGCAAAAGGTTTGGCAGTGTTAGTGTCCGGTTGTTACGTTAGGTTTCGTGAGGCATTTAGTATAAACAGCCCACAAGCTCAAAGGTCTAAGGGGAATAAGCGGACACTATCTCTGTCAGTCCCCCCCCTACCTCGACAAATATGTGCGAGGGACACCGGTAAGAACAACAAAGGAGGAAGGAAAAAAGAACAAGTCATAAAACAACGTCAGGAGTAACAAGTGACAAGGAATGGCTAACTAGTATCAAGAATATATGGTAGATCATGCTTTAAAATCTAGTAGGAATACATAAGTATACATAAGGACACAAATAGCAAAAAAGTGGACAGAATCTTAAACTCAACAACCAGTCTAAAGAAAAGGGGAAATAGCTTGTTACGTTGTGGTCATCGTGGCTGAGCTGTGAGAGAGCTCAGCCTGGTTGCTGGAGGTTTGCGGATCTGGTCGAACCCCTGGAAAGGGGACCTTGGCAAAGTCCCAGCCAGGACTGCTGGACAGGGTAGCGTTGGAGGCTACCATGCTCCTTCAGCGGCTATGGGATGTATTCTGGCTAATTCTGGACAATCTTTCGGCCCCGACGATGATCGTAGGTTTCCCGGGGCGAATCCCTGGGCTGGCACCTCCCTTTACCAGATTTCTTCTTCTCTAAAAAAAATAATCTGGTAATGTTCAAAATTGAGCCGGTTCAGCAATACAAGCATTAATTGCTTCGGCTGACATAAGGCTCGTCAAAATTTAATGAAAAAAAAAAGAAAAAAAAAAAGAAGCTAGACCGTGAGGTCTGGGGGTTGTCCCAATAGGCACTTGGAACAGCGTGTGGGCGTGGGCACAACGCGACGATGAAGTTTAGGCCTCCAAGACGAGAGGACCTGACCGCTGGGACGGAAAAGGGAAGAATGGGAGGAACCGGGTGAGGAGCGGATCGAGGAACGTGAGTGTAGAGAGCCCCACGAAGAGAATGCGGAGGAAGGTAACCTGGGGGTAGACAGGCGTGGGGACGGAATGGCACAGGGGGAGGTAGCCGGAGAAGCGGGATCAGGTACAGCGTCAGGGCTGGGCAGAGAATCATCCTCACGGGAGGTCTCCGGTATAACCACCTCAGGAGTGCGTGGTTTGAGTGACTCGTCGGAAGAGGATGAAGAAGGCTTTGAACGGTCCTCGAGGCAAGGGGGACGGAAGTAAGTGGAGGCGTTAATGTCCTTGAGAAAACGGACATCTATAGAAACCAGAATTCGGGTTGTGAATGGGTCAAAGAGGCGAAAGGCACGTCGGTCTGCAGCGTATCCTACATAAATCATTGGATCAGCCACTGGAGTTAAGCGGCCCTCATGAAGGACAGGATGCACATAGGCATACGCTAGGCAGCCAAAGCGGCATAAGATACGCATGTCGGAAATTTTCCCCGACCAGAGTTGGTGTGGAGAAATAACACCAGGGATGGCGCTGGTACAGGATATATTATGAATAAGTGTGGCCTCATGGCTGGCAAGTCCCCAAAAGGTCTCAGAGAGCTCGGCGTCGGTCAGGAGGGAACAGATGATTGTCTTAAGGGCCAAATGAATTCTCTCAGACAGGCTGTTCTGTTGAGGGGTTCGTGGTGTGATACAGGCATGTACAGTCCCGTTAGTGGTCAGGATGTCTTGGAGTTGGCGTGATGGATACATAAGTGCTCCGTCTGTCACCAGACGTCGAAGGCACTGGCCAGTTTCGGCTTGTCTCCTAGTAATCTCCTGGATCAGAACTTCGAGTATCAGGGACTTAATTGGAAAGACATGGGAAAAGACCCGACGGGTGCAAACGTCGAGAACAATGAACAGAGTACTACCACCGGTGAAGGTCTCCTCTCGACTAACAATACAATCATCCGCACTCCAGATGTCCATACGCACAGGCAAGGGGCGGTTTAAGATGGGAGGATGACTAGCACGGCGAAGCTTAGTATGGATACAGATTCTTTGAATGGCATACCTGATAGGTGGGTGTCATTAAAGTTCCTCCTTTCACCATGCGCTTTAGGCGTTCATGGGATGCGTGGCCCATTGGACGATGGAGCATCTGTATATTCAAGACCCCTAATACGGGCCTGTTGAGTGGTAATTCCAAATTATCAGGTGTTTCAGGGGTTATGAGCTCTAATGCGCAATGGTTTTCCGGATGTGGGGCCAATTGAGTTTGGGTTTCGTTTATCGTATTTGATGAGGGTTGCTGTTGGATAAAAGGTTGGGTGCGTACCTCGCAATCATTGGTTTGTGGAATATACACTGGAACCTCTGGGTCCAAGCTGGAAGTCAACAAGACATTAGTGGGAGGAATATCGGGTAACATTGAGATTGGCTCAGCTACGTTTGCAGTTAAAATTTGTTGGGGAACGGTTAATTCTGGGGCGTTGTTATTTAATAATAATAATAATAAGTTTGTTGCAAACGCAACCGGAATTGCAAGGACCTGGTGGTCACTAACTGCCATCCGAAGTTAAAACAAAAAATATAAATTACAAAAGATTTTCTTTATCACACGAAGTTGGGGAACCAAACACAATGTTAGTTTTGCCCTGGAGCTGGGCTTCCCTTTAACTCTCTAGATACAGTCTTACCATCTAAATCATAATTGGTATCTATTTCTAAGAGCGTGTGAAATAAATGTTGGCACGTTTCGCCAAACATTACTAAGTGGTGTAGATTTTTTGGGTACGAATGTACACACCTTTACAACGCAAATTTGAGTTTAGGCCTCCGTTTAACATGCAGGAACCGAAAGTAAGTTTTTTGATGCAGCTGGCAACTGGTAGTATGGTGTAGTGCGTTACGGTTTACCTTTTGGGTCAAAACCTTTTACCCGTATGTCACCAATTGAGACACCATAGGCGCAAACGCCATCTGAGGCCAGCTGTATCTTTAATCTGGGGAATTTCTGCCTATCTATTGATTTGTAACAATTTTTCAGTAGGGTTATAAATGATCCATAATCTTGATAGAATTCCTCCTGCTTGTTTGACTTAGCACTAGGTAATGTATTAAAGTTAGATACAACCTGAATATTGGATGAAAAATCCAGCGTTTTTTCGTGTTTTGTATCAGTCAAGATGTCTAACCCGTAGGCCTGGTGTTGCTCACAGAGGAAAGCTATTGTCTCTGGGTTTGGCATTGTTCTAGACGATTGTTGTTGTTGTCGCATTTGTTGGCACTGTCTAGGTTAGTCTGTGGCTAGGGCACTCTTCCTTCTCTTTGGGGTCCATCAAAATTACGCTGGTTGCGTTGAAATTCTTGGGTTCTGTTTTGGGCACGTGGTGCACGTGCGCGCGTGCCACGAGCATTGGAACAATGCCCCCATCCATAACATGTCCAACACCTTGGCCCCGGGGGTGCTGCAAAGGAGGAATCACGTCGCAGTCCATAAATTGGTGGGTCAAACTTTTGCAGAACGAGCAAGGGATCTGGTTTCGTCTAGTTGTACGCCGGGACGTTGGTAATCCTCGTTGAGTGTTTACACCTTGTTGCTGCGATTGTCCAGCAAACTGTTGAGTGTAGAGATTTCATCTTCTGGCAGGTAGGAATTATTGTAAAAATAACGAGTTGGCTGTGGGGAATCGTAGTGGTGGAAATTTTTGCTGCTTGTATTTTGGTTAGGTTGGGACGAGTTTCATTGCTGTCCTGAACGGTAATATTCTTGTAAATAAGAGTTCCGGATTACGGTGTAAATAGGCTTGAGCTTGGGCTACGACGTCTGGTGGTGTAATAAAAATTGGCTGTTCATGCGTGGGATATTTGAGGCTGTCCGTCAACTCTGTTTGTAAAAGCTGAAACGTTAGTGCTCGTCTTGATCTTAGAAGTGACTCTCTTGTTGGTAGCATCGGCCCGAAATCGAATGGGTAGCAACTCTATAGCATTTATCTGTCTCGTAAACTAGTAACACACTCCAATGCAGCCAACCAGAACAACTTAAAAAGGAGACAAGCATTTTTAACTTCATAGAACCTCAATATACTCAAGGATCATAAAGGATTAAATAGATAATGGCACAACTGTGGGCTAATTCAACAGCACAACGGAGAGACCCACGTCAGCCACTTCCACACCAGCACTATAAAGGTATTCCTATTCTCACGGGCTATGAGACCTACAAAATATGGAAAACGCTATTTACCTGCCTAGCAGAAGAAAAACATTGGACGCCAGATGTTCTCCAGAATGATCCACCAAACCCAGACGACGCCACTCCACAGGAAATCTGGGAATGGCAACAGAAAAACGGAGAATGTAAACTAATGCTCTTGCGCACCATTGCACCAACCATTGTCATTCACTTCGAAAGACACCAGTATGCCAAACAAATATGGGACCAATTAGCCCAAGACTACGCACGAGTAGATCTATTTGACCAGATAAAGTAGCTTGGGGAACTGATGTCGGTGAAAATGAACAACACTGAAGATGTAGCCAGTTACGTCCGGCGAGTGCAAGCTTTGATGGCAGAAATTACGGTGACTGATCACCCACTCGCAGAGCATGAAGCATGTATATGGGCTTCAAGAGACATACAACAACCTTCCTTAAGCGTACCAATGCTACCTGCGCTACCAATGCTACCTGTGCTACCAATGCTACCTGTGCTACCAGTTGTCAGGCTACTGGTTGTCCGGTAGGCCTAAAAGGGGCTAGCCCGTCGTCCATATCCGTACCAATCCACTAATCTAGGTGGGCAGAGCGTGTACGACCTTCCTACGGCCTTCTAAAGGAGAATCTGGGTGAAGACCATAAGTAGGAGGCATTCTTGGGAAATAAGCCAATAACTTTCGGGGGTTACCCTTGGAGTGGAGGAAGGCGGCGGAATATAGCAGAGGTCGTGAATCTTTGGGAACTGTCGACACCTCCGTACCTTGGATACATAATGGATCAAGGATCCTCATTCAAAGTAACTTACGGTATGCTACAATGGCAACCGTTTTATTTTTCCTTGTCACAGTTGAGAAATTACATCTTTTAGCCGTCATCTGATGTAAGCTTTACAGGAAAGATCTAACCGGCCCTCACTACCAAATCGTCACTTACGTTTGTGTACTCTTGTTTCGTCTCAGAAGCCTTAGTTCACTTTGAGTATACATTAATCATTCAAACTCGATGCCCATTGAAGGCTTCTAAGTAGGAATCTTCTCCTCTTATTATAATGGAAGCTGCATGAGATTGACTACTGTAGGCTCTTCTACTACGTACACAGCTTAAAGACTCTCACAGACTAAAAGACAGTTCGATGTTATTACCATTGGAGCAAAATGACGCCTAAGCCTCCATTTTGTGAGTACGTTTTCAGAGCTTGTAAAAGGAGCACGTTGTCTCTTCAATAGGGAAAATTAAAAAAAATTAAAGTTGAAACAATACTATAAAACGCGTTAACAAAGTGCAAGTGACGATTGTAGCAGTCGGGCTGTTACAATATATTTGATACCTGCCTTTAACGGAACAATGATAAAAAGAGAGATTGTTACATTGAGCTTACAAGGATTGCAAGGCAATACAAGAATGAACAACAATGTATTGAGTTGGGCAAGCACGGCGCAATCAGTTGTTATACTGTAAGGATACTATGGTGTTTCTTAATATTACCCGGCCGAGGTTTTTTTTGTGTTTCGTCGGCCTAACTTTGCCCGTTTTACAAATTGGTAAGTGACAAATTTTTAACTTCTTATGCTCTGTATTTCTTGGCTTTACAATTATTGTGTCACGAGACTACTGAACTGATTTCGTGATTTATAGTCCATCAAAATGTATTTCGATGGGAGAGGGAGCAAAAGGTTTGGCAGAGTTAGTGTCCGGTTGTTACGTTAGGTTTCGTGAGGCGGTTAGTATAAACAGCCGACAAGCTCAAAGGTCTAAGGGGAATTAGCGGGCAATATCTCTGTCAAGTTTGCTAGGACATTCTTAGACGATGTGCCAGTGATTGCAACTGATTGGCCTGAGCATTTGGAGCCTGTTATGGTATTTTTCCGCAAAGTTATTGAGGCTGGTCTTACTACCAATCCGAAGAAATTTCAGCTTGGTATGCAGCATGCTATGTTTTTGGTTCATAAAGTAGGAGGGGGATGTAGGTGGCCATCGGATGTTAAGATACAAGCAATTGTTGAGTTACCCATACCCAAAAGTAAGAAAGATATAAATTCTGTATTGGGACTCATGGGCTATTATTCACATTACGTGCGTGACTATGCACAGTTGGTTTTGCTATTTACAGGCAGGCTGAAAAGGGGGGCATCAGAAAAGGTAGTTTGGGATGAGTCTTGAGATAGAGCTTTCAGTAAGCTAAAAGAAATACTGGCTGCTCCTCACGTATTGGCGGCATCTAACCCAAATAAAGTGTACAAAGTACAAACTGATGCATGTGACAGGGGTATCGCTTTGGTATTGTCTCAGGATGGGGATGATGGGAAAGAACATCCTGTATTCTTTCTTTCTAGAAAGCTAAACAAGCACGAACTCGGGTGGAGTACAAATGATAAAGTATGTTTAAGCATTTATTTGGGGGATAAAGAAGCTAATGAATAAAGATTCGGCTATGTCTGAACTTATTTTTCAAACAGACCATAACCCACTAGTTTGGCTCAGAACGCAGAGGAACAACAATGGTAGACTGTTACGTTGGTCTTTATATTTACAAGATCTGTATTTTAGCATAGAACATCGCCGTGGTGTCGAAAATGCTAACACTGATGCACTCAGCAAACTTCCGGTTGAGGAAGTAGTGTCTTGATGTGTGTGTAAATGTTTCTGTATTTTAGGGGATTTGCAAACGCCCTAGTACCGAGTGTGGAGGGGGGTTTGCCTTGCATGTGTGTGTTTGTTCTCCAGTGGTGAACTGAGTAACTGTTGAGCTGCAATTGGTGGTTGGTTTGTTTGGTATGGTTTTTTGGAGCTTGATTTACCTAATCAAGCTCCTATATGCTAGCAAGCGAAGTCGGCATGGTATGACTCCGCATCACCCAAGACACAACCACCTACAGTAAAGGCTGTATCATCTTTCCCTTCCACAATCCAACCGCTAGAAGGCGAAACAAATAACTACGCAACAAGTTTGCCAAGTGGCGTCATCAGTTGACAGAATTTGGCACACTCGTCGGTTAATTTGAAATTTCGCCGCTTGGTGTAGAGATGGCAGTCCCTGGCAAACTTGCGCTTATGTCAATTGTTGATTTTAGTAGCCTGTTTTGGTCTGATACGATACGGCCTTTAATGTAGGTTGCTTTTCCAATACCGCTTTTCCTAAATAAATTGGACTGCGCATGTGCCAATTCTGACGTCAGTTGTGTTCTTTGTTGCGTCTTGTATTAACGTAAGTGGGACTACTCCGAACGTAAAAATTGTATTCGAGTGTATTATGCTACAATTGGCAATGTGGAATTTACGTTAGGATCAACATTTATCCCCGCCGATGATTTTCCCAATATTCCGCACGCCGTTGCTCATGAAAAATAATTTCGGCGTGATGCCGTTGCCCGCCGCCGTCAATTTTTCGGCTCGCCACGCCACTAGGTAGTTTTGCATTTTAGTTCAAAATTTCAGTTTTAATTTTTTAACGAGTTTTTCACGATCTGAGGAACCTTAAAAACAAAACAGGTAAGAAAGATTAAAAGCCTTGCCGTTCCGGGCTGGCAAGGCACCTTATATTTTTTTTGTAAACAGTTCCGATAGGCTGGTTGTTATTGTCAGTTTCGTGCAAGAATTTCATAATGAAATACATAAACTGCTTATGCAAAAAATCGCAACATTATTATTTTCATAGACGAAAGACAAAGCTCTCTATTGGGTGGTTCCGTTAGGCGGGTTGTTATTTTCAGTTTCGTGTGGTTTTGTTGTTATTGTCAGTTAGGTTAGGTTAGGTAAGTTTGGGGTTTTGCATTTCATACTGAGGTAGTTAACTGGTTGGGGTTTGGCATTTCATACTGGGGCAGTTAATTAGTTAGGTTATGTTATGATGATTAACACGAAACCACACGAAACTGATAATAACAACCCACCTACCTGAACTGTTTACGGAAAAATAATATCAGCTGAGAAGACGGGAAAAAACTGGCCTCTCGTCCGTCAGCGCAAAGAGTGCAGCTTTCAATAATTTCTGACGGCCAAACGATGCCTTTGCCCCAAACATTTTATGCGAAAATGTTGTTCAGTTGATCATTTTACATCATTCTAGCTCAACGAAACATCAATCGGTGAGGAGCCCTTATTCTTCCCATAAGCCGCATAAAGTAAACTTGTTCCCTCTATTGTTTATTTCACTATCGAAAGTGATCGTGGAATAAATTTATAATTTTGCCTTTATTCTGTTAACTACGCACGTAGTATGCACTACCCCGTTGTCTCACACGTTTGTCGAATTGATTATACAACAAACTGTTACACTAAATAATCGATTATACAATAATTACCTGATTAGCAGGAGCCACATAACTACATGAATTGCCAATACGCATAGAATTCTAGGACAGCCTTCCCGCGAACCATAAAGTAGCCGCCATTTTTTTTTTCAGTGATTCGCCAATAGCCCAACAACAGATAGAATTCCGTTTTCCGTGCATGTTGTCAAAACCTGAAATAAGCTGGGCCAGTTCCGGTTCAACTTTTTTTCATACAGAAACATAATTGGCAACAATTTTTAGTCAAAGACCTACAACCCTTCATATGCAAACGATTTAGCCATAAACTGTTCAATAACAAAGCCTACATTTTGCTGGCACGTCTTCTTATCGAAATCATGAAAAATCGACTAATATTTCAGTCACTTCCGGCCATACGATAAGGGTTATAGGCATGACCCGTTTAAATAAACGACTGGAGTGGGACGAAACGTCATTTAACAATAGTTCACGACACAAGCCTCTTTTTCTCCCCGACTGTATTTCAATAACTGCTTTATGCATTACATGCATAAGCAGTTAAAAAAGGTAAGAAAGATTAAAATCCTTAAAATAGCAAAGCAAAACTCAAAACAAACAAATGCGCTGAAGTACTTACTCGTCATAGTGTGCTAGTTATTTTTCACATTCGTGCAATGAGATTGGAGGTGTTAATGTTTTACACTTTTAACAATCTTCTGCTACAGCTCAACCACCAGCCCTCAGTCGGTTTTGCATAGCATTCCCATCAAAGACCATAGCCATAAGTTACATTTATTTCTATCAACAATAAAAACTCTTAAACATTGTGATCATTCTGACTACCACAGGGCCTCGTCACAAAATATGTGTAGAACAGCGTTTTTTGTGGTTGTTGTAGTTATGTTTTTTTTCGTCCCACCAAGTAAAACTAGGTTGCCGGTAACAGAAACTGCTTACTGTTATTTAAACCCAAAAAATTTAGCATAAATAAGTCTAAACTAATTACCCTTCTTCCCGCCGTACAAAAAAAATTTACTGCCCCCTACAACTGCCGTCCATTGAACATTCGAGCCTTAGCTTGCAAATTTTCAACAACAATATGTGCTATCACATATGCCGTACAAAATCAAGCTCCATAGATCACAGTTGTGTTCTTGTTTTTCTTTGTTGTTGTTGCTTTTGTTACATTTTGAAGACTGAAGTCACCTTTTTTCAAATGATAAATATTTCTTATTAGTACTGCAGTATCTCCTTGCAAACACACGGATTTCTCAATGTTTTGTATCTTTATCAATTACGGATTGCTGGAAACAAATACATGACCTTCAGTCTACGTGTTGTAGCTGGCGTTTGCTGATTGGCATTGTTGTTGCATAATAACAATGTTTAAAACAATATAAAACAATCATTCTGGTCCTTTAGAGCTCCCTAACTCCAGAACCACTTGAGTAATAGGAAAGGTCGTCCATATGGAAAGAGCACATCTACAGAGCAATATGTTTAAAATGAGCTAATAACCCGCATTATTCACCGCATGGAAGAATTAGTTTCGTGGAACAAAAATAGCGTTAGCCAGTAACTAGTATCTAGTAATTACGCAAATTTCAGCGTTATTCACGTGGTTTTTTCAATAAGAATGCTTTTTCTGCCTTTTCTGACGCATTGTTATTTATCCTCAGATGGCTGAAAACTGACAAACTCTCTTAGCTGTAAAGACACAACGTGTCTAGTGGTCGCAACGCTCATATGTATATTGTATACGGATATTATCGTTTATCTTGGCTGGCAACACACTAGCGTGTGTCTTGATTAGGCCAATATCAACGTTATTCACGTCGTTTTTCAAGAAGAAAACGGTAAGCTGTGTTACTAACCGTGACTTTTACGTAGTCAGGCAACCAAAATCTCCCAATCAAACAAGTTTCAGCCTTTTCTGTCGTATTGTTAATTTTCCTCGGATAGCTGAAAACAGCCAAACCTCAGTTGTAAAGACACAACGTGTCTAATGGTCTCCATGATATATTTTATCTGGATAGGTGTTATCGTTTACATATTGGCGGGCCACTCACTAGCGTGTATCTCTCCCCAAAAAAACTTGCTAAGGATTCCCGCCAAGCTTTTGGCCGTGTGAAGTTGTGATATCAAACGCCAAGCACTTTCGCCAAGCTAATCCCACCGAGCAATAGTTCGAAGGTTAAAAGAAATATATGAAAAATGCTTACTGCGCAATTTTCACTTAACTCATTTAACGTTGGAAGTCTTAGTAGGTGGGACTAGCTTAGCGAAAGAGCATAGCGATTGTTACCACAACTTAACACGGCCGAAAAGCCTGGCGGGAATCCTTAACAAATTTTGTTTTGGGGTAAATATCAGATACTTTTGGTCCAAAGTGATGAAATCTATTTTTTTTTCTTAGCAATTGTAGGATGAAAACATCAATCTTGTTTTCAAGTCCATTTCAGGCTTTTTTTTTTGTTGGCTTTCATTAGATGTTGATGACAACAGTCACCTTTTTTAATATTATTAGTATTTCGTATTAGTACTGCAGTATCTGCTTGCAAAAGCACGGATTTATTCAATGTCGAATGAATCATAATAACAATGTTTAAAACAATGTAAACAATCAATTTGGTCGTTTGAAGGTCACTAACCCCTGAACCACTTGACCAATTAGAAGAGGATTTATGAAAAGTCCACACCTCCAGAGCAATACCTGTAAAATGAGCTAAGAACCAGCTTTAATCACCGCATGGAAGAATTAATTTTCGTGATACAAAAAAAAGCGTTTGTTGTAGTAAGTAGTTAGTAATTAGGCCAATATCAACGTTGTTCACGTCGTTTTTTCAACAAGAAAACGGTAAGCTGTGTCATTTAGTGACTTTTATGTTGTCAGGTCACCAAAGCCTCCCGATGAAACAAGTTTCAGCCTTTTCTGTTTCATTGTTATTTATCCTTAAATGGCTGAAAACAACCTAACTATCTTAAATGTAACGTGGTTTTTTGATCAGCGTGTTTTGGGTAACCCATAGAACGCCGATCGAAAAACCATGGCTGTAAAGACACTACGTGTCTAGTGGTCGCCATGCTCATATATCTATTTTATATATTTTATCTGGATGTTATTGTTTATCTTGGCTGGCAACACACTAGGGTGTGTTTTGAAATATTAACAATTATTCACCAGCATTACCCTTATTACGAATTAGTTTATTAATACTCGACGTTTGCTGTCAATTCAAAGTATGTACAATATTCATTCCAGTTGAAACAACTGAATGTCATAAAAAAAAGTACACGGATTACAAAAAAAAAAACGTCAAATATGCCGTAAAAAAGCTTTTATGATTGAAGTTTCACTTTACTTGTTAAAATGTATACATATAAAATTGGATGATTGTTAATTTAAGTAATCAAATGTACAATTCAGAAAATTGCATCTGTTTAAGTGCGGTTGTGCTTTACAAATCATATACTTAAAAACGCAAAGCACAACCACACTTTTAAACATGCAATTTTCTGTAATGTATATTTGATTATTTAAATTATTGCCATACGTTGGTCGTTTTCATCGTTACAAAGTCTCCGTATAACTTAATCGGAGAGTTACAACAATGGTAATAGCGAGCGCATAAGTTGAATTGAATTGAATTTTATTATTGATAGCAGTGGCCCGTAGCCAAGTGCCTTACCCTAATACACTAAACTAAAGGCAAACATACCAACAAGAGCAAACCATGCATACATGACTAGGAGATGCAAGAAGCCCAGGAAGCCCGTGATGGCAAAAACACTACAGGTACCGACACTGTACATTAGTCTCGGATGAACAGGTGGGTCATCCAATCCCACCACATCAGATCTTTTTTCCTGACTCATAACAATAGGCAGCTATCATCCGAAAGTGAGCCACAGAGGAGGGAAAATGGGGTGAAACACCCAGCACCTTCAGTAAATCACGCCCAATGTTAAACTTGCCGAAATGCCTGCAGCGTATACCATTCATTTGGGGACACTCGAGAAGGAAGTGCTGCACTGTCTCAGTAATCCCGCACTCACACAAAGGACTCGGTGCCAACCCCAAGCGAAAAGCATGTTCCCTAAGACAAGAATGCCCAGTGCGTAGACGGGCTATGTTACCAGCCACGTCAACCGACAACACCGCCAAAACACGGGGGGGGGGGTTGTCTGGCTGTATAGTGTAAAGGGCCCGTGCAGACTGTCCACCAGACCCCAATCCACATATCAGCGATAATCCGCAGATCCTTAGCATTGTACTGCATAGCCACCACCCCACTATGAGACCGGCTACCCGCACGAGCAAGCTCATCTGCTCTCTCATTGCCATGCTGGCCAGAACGACCAGCCACCCACGCCAGCGAAACCGTTGAGCCTGAAAAAATTTCCACCCAATCTCATAAACGACAGCGCTGGACAAGGAAAAGGAAGCAAAGCAGTGCTTCAGCAATTGGATGTAGAAGCAGAATCAGTGAAGGTAATGAAATGAGGCAGGCGCAGGTCCAACTCTATGTCCAGGGCAGTAGCAATGGCCGCCAATTCTCCAACGAAGATGGAGACAAGGTCGGGAACAAAGAAACTCTTACAAAGAGACACTTAAAACAATGACTGCCGCGAACGATAAGTTGAAAATGTATAATTTTGCAACAATACCACGAGAAATAAGTATGCTTTTAAGCGGACACTTTTGCAAGGACGATGCTCTAGTATCTGTAAAGATGG